>CAUYPK010118524.1:0-82511 GCA_963574355.1 Loris lydekkerianus
CTCAGGAAAGGACGGCTCCAAGGAACTGAATGCACCTGACATGGCAGACATGCTCAGGACAGATCCAAGGAACTGAATGCAGCTGACATGGCAGACGTACTCAGGAAAGGACGGCTCCAAGGAACTGAATGCACCTGACACGGCAGATGTGCTCAGGACGGAACAGCTCGGGGGACAGTACCAGCGCGCGCACCACAGAAAGCACTGGGCCCAGGCAGAGACTTTCTCATTGGTATCTGAGCTTGGTCTGTAAAGCAATCCTGAGGTGTCCAGCAGCAGGTGAAGCACTATTCAAAAGTGACATGCTGTGCTTGTTTTCCAGGGATGCCTGCCGCTGAGGCACTGCTGGGGAATGTTGAGCAAGTGTGTCTGAAGGCATTGCCCATCTGGGCCAGCCAGGAGCAGGAAGTCAGGACTTGCTGTGCTGTGGGCTCTGGCCAAGGGTAACTAGTCGGGTGCTGCCATGCTGGGGGATCCACCCATGCCCCACTGAGGCTGCAGCTTTCTCTCACACGGCTTCAGAGAGCTCCTGTGAGGCTGCTCAGGTGTGCACATGCAGTGATAGAACATGTGTCTGCTGCACAATTAAACACTGCCTGGTTTTTCCCGTTTTCTATTTATTAAATAATTAATGTACTGGCCACTAGTGGAGACTGCTGTGGTCCTTCTCCACTGCAGGGCTTCCCAGAAACCCTCGGGAGATCACCATCCTTGGTGATAAACACACCCTCAGTAATCTCACATCCTTTTTCCTCCATCTTAACCAAAGCCTGGCCTCTGCCCTCAGCCAGAGTGTGACTCTGCTTCCTCAGGTGTGGGGGTTGACCCCCTGGTCAAGAGGGGGCCAGGTGCTCACCCGCTCTGCAGGCCCTCCAGACCGCTTTTCCCACCTGAGGTGAGCTCTGGGCCCTCTCTGCCTGCACTGGGGCTTCCTCCTGTAGCCCCCTCTCCTCCTCCTCCCCATCCCAAGCCCAAGCCTCCCTTCCTGTTCCCCCCCTTCCCACCTGCCTCCTGCACCACAGCCTGGCTTCCAAACACACTCACATCCAATTCCCCTCAAACAGCTTCTGCCACAGTGGACACATGACAGGCTGAGGGGAGGCCAAGGAAACACCCCAGTCCTTAACTTCCGTTTCCTCATTGGAAGGGTCCAGCCCCTTTTCTCATTAATGTAAATGAAGAAACATGGCAGAGACATCAAGTTCCTGCTTAACTCTAGGGGCCAGCGAACTGGTGGTGACGGTGAGTGTGCAGCAGTGGAAGGGAGCAGTCTCTAATGCATGGCCAGGCTCAGTTCTGACCCAGCTACGTGGCGAGCTGTCCTGCCTTGCTGTGCCTTTATCTGTGAAGTGGGAACAGTAACGGCAGCGCCCTTGCAGGGCTACTGTGAGCATTAATGGTGCCAGGTCAGAGTGACAGGGAGACTCCAGTAAGGCTTAGCTGCTGCCGTCGTCAGCATCGTTGCCAGCTGAGTGTGAGTGTGAAGGAAATCGGAAATGGCTGCTGAGTCTGAAGCCCCATTTGTGTGACCCCGTTCTTGGCCAGGTGTGCAGGGGCCTCTTTCTGGGGTCTTTGTCCTTCCTGTGTCCCCCCCCACTTATACTTCCAGGCCTGGCATTTGCTTAGTGGACACGACAGACACAGAACGAATGGCAATGGATCGTCAGGGCAGAGAGGCAGCCTGCCCACCTGTCCCGTCATGGCCACAGCCAGATGCTGTAGGGCCTGCCAGGGACGCATGTCAGCTCTGCTCTGAAGCCTCTCCTGGCCTGTCAGGCCCGACGACCATCCTGGCCTTCAGCTTTGGGGGCTGCTGTGCAGACTGTGGCTGCCACCCGCGCCGCACCCTCCTGCCTGCCTCCCTCTGCCTCCCTGTGTCCTCTGCCTTGGTCTCTGGACTGTGCTCTACTCAGGTGGGGGCCAGGTCTCCCGTTCTGTGTTCCAGGGCTCCCGCAGGGTCTGGCACCCAGGGCTTGCTGAGTGAAGTTGAGTCAGAGCCCCCCTCTAGGACTAGGTGCCTGTGGTGCCTCATGTCTGTGCAGCCCACAATTGGGGGCAGCAAGGGGTCTCCCTCACCCCGGCCAGGACACTAGATGTAGAGAAGGTTCTCCTGTGGATGGTGGGGAGGGGTGCTCTCCAGGAGTTAGGGGCATCTTAACTGAGTGCCTGGCTGACCTCAGGGCTTCTCCTTCCTGAAAGGGTGAAACTGGACACCGTGCTTCTAAACTGAGATTCACTGACATGGCAAGGACAAGCAAGAGATGAACACGAGACCACACGACAAGGACACGGGACTAGAGTGGGAGGCTAGCTGATCCCGAGGGGGAGGGCCACCCACACACAGGCCCTTGGGTCAGGCTGGGCACAGGAGCTGTCGTCAGGGGTGGAGGTGGGGAATGCATAGGGAGCAGGGGGGACTCCATGCCAGGGGCTCTGCAGGGTTTCTCATGTGCCTGACAGACAAGCAGCTGAAATGGAAGCTTTTACTTGCCAAATGGAAATCTGGGTGTTTGGGTCCAGCTTCATGCTCACCCGAGAATGGCTGATTCTGTAGGGAAAAGCCCTGTGAGCTACCCTGCTGGGCATCACCCAAGGCCAGCAGACACAGAGAGAGAGGGAGAAGGAGGGGACAGGCAGCAGGCAGTGGGGATCTGGCCCCGGCAGACAGGCTTCAGTAAGCACAGGGAGCAGTGGGTGAGCCCGGCAGGGCTCCTGAGCCAAGTGCGGCGGCTGATGCTTAACCCTATGGCCTGAGTTTGTGTTAGTAAAGGATTTTTAACTTTATAAGGGTTATAAAGAATTTATAAAGGTCTAAAACAACATTCAGATCACATCGGAGCTCAAGAACATAATTCCAGCACCTTAAAAATAGTTAAGAGTTGAATCACAAAGCCCAGTTCTGCGCACCCAGTCTCTCACGGCCAGAGGGAGAAAAGGTGTTTGCCCAGCCCCTAAATTCAGGGCATTGAGAAACATTTTCAGGACCTCTCCCAAGAATTCTTTCCCTGGTTCCCCACCTACCGAACCCTGGAGTCCTGTTGGCAAGGCTGGAGTAGGCATTCCCGCTTGGTGAGGAGGTGGCTGGGCTGGAGAGCGGGCTGTAGGAGGAGGGGTCTGCCGGGTAGCTGTGGCTTGTTCCGATCCCAAAGGGAGAGGACTGGGTCTTGCTAGACTGAGATAGGATTTGCTATAATCAGGACCAGGCAAAGAGATGGGACACACCCAGCAGACCACCCCCAGGCCCCAGGCTAAGCTCTGTCCCCAGCAGGTGCAGTGGGCAGA
Organism: Loris lydekkerianus; assembly: GCA_963574355.1. NCBI lineage: Eukaryota > Metazoa > Chordata > Mammalia > Primates > Lorisidae > Loris > Loris lydekkerianus. Next base: position 3,283 of record CAUYPK010118524.1, read on the forward strand.
GGCGATGCCTGCTCTGTCTCGACAGTGGCTCCCCATGGCCCTCCAAGCTGGTGGGCACAGGTCAGCCCGAAGTGCGAAGGCCCTAGAACTGAAGGATCTTTGAGGCCGGTCTGACTGTTAGAGACCCCCAGGGCTAAAACGATTTGGGCCCTCTGGCTTTCTGTTATGGAGGCCTTGGCAGTAGGAATACTAAGAACTCCCTGGGCCCAATCAGTGCCCAGCTTCATGGTGACTACAGGGGACAGGGTATACCACAAGAGTGGCTATTCTCATGCCTGCCTGGTATGGAACCACCAGAGGTTCAGAGTGTGGTAAGGGGACTCGCTGTTGATGGTGTGTCTCTGCCCCTCCCTGCTAGCTGCCCAGAGCACAGCTGGGAGGAGGAAAGGCTGCAGAGGTCACATGCACCCCAAGGTCTAAGGCTTTGGTTCTGCAGGGGCAGCTGCTAAGGGGGTGGTTGGTCTAGTTCGGCACAGCCCCCCAAGCTGGAATCCAAAGAAAGCACTATTCCAGGATAGTCCCCTTCTCTGGGCACCTGGGGAAAATGCCCTCCCAACATCCATACCTGTCCTGGAAAAGGTGGCCGACTCCCTGTCCACGACACCTGACTCTGGTTTAGCTGCCGGGAGATTTGAGACATGTTCTGGCCTGTCGAAGAGGAGGACTGAATATCATTCACTCCAGGCACATGCACCACTGAAGAGCTAGAAGAAAGGAAAATGCATTTATCCTGAGGAAAGGCTGGCTGGTGTGAGTTCCACCCTGGGCCACCTTCCTTTCCCCCAGTGCCTGGAGAAAGAGGCCAGCACAGGACACGGGGAGCCTCAAAGGCCGGCTGCCCTGGTCGCCCTCCATATTCCTCCTTGGGGTGTCCATCACTCTCCCTCCCTGGCCTCATCTCAGCCCTGGGCTCCCTCTGCGCTCTGAAGATGAACAGATGATGTGGTCTCCACAAAGAGAGATGCTTCCTAGAATAAGACTCAGTCTTGGTGTTAACTCCCCCCCTTGGGCTCTGGGAAATTTGTTCCTTCAGCATCTATAATAACTAGGGATTTGGGAAACACTTTAAACACAAGGAAAAGTCTGTTAATGGGCCTGGTCCTACACCCCAGAGTTTATCCTGGACCTAACTCAGCGTGTCTTTGTTAAGTGCCTGCTGTGTGTAGTGCTCTCTGCATGCCTTTTGTAGGCTCAGTCTGAGCCTGTCTCTATCCACGCACGCACGGTCTGCTCTGCTTGGCCGTCTCCCCTCTGCACACTGCTCATCAACGACAGGAGGCTGGGGGTGGCCATCACTGCTTCAGGCCCTTCCTCCCGACCAGCTTGGCACGAGAGGCACAGCACTGGGTGCCCATGGATCAAGGGGTGGTGGTACAGGGCCCAGCACAGGTGGCTGTTGGTGCAGGTGGACTTTGAGCTCAGTTTAGAGAGAAAGGCAGACTGTAGGCAAGTAGAGAAGATGGGTACAATTCCATCACTTGTATCCTGGGGCTTTTTCTGTGCTATCTGATCCCTCTTAAAATGCAGTGGCCGTAGCTTATGTGAAGGGAGTAGCATTTCCATGCTCCTCAAACCCCTTCTTCACTTGACACAAGGGCTCCTTCCCATTCTCCCTCCTGATGAATGTAGGACTTCAGAGGACACTTTCTGATCACTCTTGCTTGGAGGGGCCTTTTCCACACCCTTAGCTCTGGGTGTCTCCCCCAGGACCCTGATCCATGAGGGCCACTGTAGCATTGCTGGCCCTAGGAAAGGCGCCCTGGATGGAAGGGTCAGACTCCTTGGGGCGATGGGCCAGCCCCTGTGCCCAGCCCTCTCCAGGGGCCTTGCAGCCACAGCTGCCCACCTCATACAGACTGCAGGGGTCAAGGCTGACAGGACCACAGCAGACTCTGGGTGAGGACACACTTTGGATGTCACCAAGGCCATTCTTTGAGCTGCTCAGGGCTCCCTCTGGCTGTGTCAGGCCCCACAGTCCTTCCACCCACAGCCCACCCCAGCCTGAGCCAGCTCCGCCTTTCAGACTTTCGGGCCATTCTGCCCGTTCCACAGGTTTTAGCCCACACTGGCTTCCTTTTGTCCCTTCATTTCACACGCTGGTGTTCAGCAGGTGCTTTCACTATGCCAGGCTCTGCAAGGTACTGGGCACTCCCTGGACTGTCCCCACACCTGCCCCACAGCCTGCCTTTCCTCCCTGTCACTGCCCTCACTGCCTCACACAGGCTCCATGCCTCATGCTGCACTGCCTATTCTGGGCATAATCCCAAGAAGGGCAGTCCCTTGCCCTTGAATTCTATCTCTTCCTCATCTCTTGCCACTGCACCCTCCCTGTTCCCCTTCATCCAGAGAGGGGGATGAGCAGTAGTGTCACAAGGAGCCGGTGAACACAAGTGCCTGGGCAGGGCTGGGACGTCTCCAGGGGCACAGGACAACCTGGTCCTGACTGATGCGCAGCAGAGCCCCAGGAGCAGCAGTGGTGATGGTTCAGGGCTGCTCACTGGGGCTGCCATCTCATCTTACTGTCACCAGACCAAAGACCGCTGCTGTGTCCAGAGGTCTCCGAGCCTTAGAGCAGCCTATGGCCTAGCAATGGCCACTGTAGGGCCTGATAATCCGGCCACAACTGCTGAGCTGCCTGTTGCATCTGCACATCTGCACAAGAGATCCGTACCCCCTGGGTGCCAGCCCTGCCCGCCCAACCCTGTCCCTGCCAGGATCCAGAAGCTCTGCTTAGGCTGTGGCCATGCTCACTGGAGGCTGGACTGCATGAAAAGCCCTGCCCTGCTAAGCACCAGGCCTGGGGCATTTCTCCAAGGGAACTCGGGGTCATCTAGTGGGCATATGTGAGTATCCACATACCTACCCCGGAGCTGCCCTTCTCTGTTCTGGCCATTCTCCCCAGCTATGCTTCCGTTTCCCCAGCAGTCATAGGCCAGGCCCCACCTCTGGACATGTCAGGACTTCCTCAATGACCTACATGATGCCCTTGATGTAGGAACCAAGCCTGGGGAGGCTGGACACCCTGCCCATACTCCTGAGTGCCCTTTAGGCTGAGGCCCAGACATGATGGGCTGAGATGTCCACTCTTGGACTTGGATGTGGCTTCTGTGAACCAGGGCACAAAATAGTTCCAACAACCTTGCTCGTCAGCTGTCCTCAGTTTGGCCCCACCTGGGTCCTGGCTAGAAGACAGCTCACTCCCTTCTCCCTCTCAGGCACTGCTATAGAACAGTGGCTGCTGCCTCTCACGTCTGAGAAAGGGGAACCCACAGGGCTCACAGAGCAGAGCTAGGGCTGCCAGCATCCTCAGCATGGCCCAGGGCCAGAGGACATGTGAACACTGTCTGGTGTTTGCAACAGGCAGAGCCTCCCGACATACTTACCTGAAGGCCTTCCCCGAGTGTCCGGGAGGGAACGGGCTCCCCTGGGAGTAGATCTGCTGGCTTCCCGCTGCAGAGGCCGAGCTCATCATCTTCTTCTCCGCTAGGAAAACCAAGGCAGGGATCACACGGGAGGGTTCCCCGCCCTGCAGATTGCAGGGGCAGCCACCCGGAGAATGAGGGACAGGGGGGACGGAGAGAGGGGGAGGATTGGGACAGACATTGTGGCTTCCCTTGCCATCATCTCTGCATCCTCAGCCTGCTGGGAGCCTCCCTGGCAAAGGAGAGCACCACCTGAAGGCAAGGCCCTTTTTGAAAGTTGGAAGATTAAAGGCGCTAATGGAAGTTCTCTCTGACACGGTGTTATCCAATCTTGCCATCCCCATGGGGGTCGCACGGTAGGTCCTCATCTTCTTGGTGGGAAGCGCAGGGCCATGCCAAGTGCAGCCTCTGATGCTCAACTCCTGGATTTGAATCCCAGCTCCCCCCCCCCTACTTATCATGTTATTTAATCATCCCCTGCCTCAGTTTCCACAACTAAAAGAAGGCGCTAATACATGGAATAGGATCTTCCTCAGAGGGCTGAGGTGGGAGTTTGCAGAGTTAACTTAAGTGCTTAGAAGTTCCTGAGGATGGAGTGTTTGCTGTCCTCAGTCACAGAGGAGAAAACTGAGGTACAGTTTGTCCAAAGTCACAGGCCACTGAGGGAGACCCAGGGTGGGGACATGAGCCCAGATACCTTCCCACTGCCCCAAACTCTGTCGCTCCTGCCACCCTCAGCCCGCAAGTGCTGCAGTGGCCAGACTGACAGACCAGGGTCAGCCCTGGACTGTGTGCCTTGACCTTCCACAAAGGCTTCTTTGAGAGGCTGAGTTCTGTGTGCAAAGGAAAACACTCAGCCTGTCCATGACTTCAGCCACCATAGAACAGCAGTAGAAGGCTCCACTCAGCCAGACAGGCCACGGAAATGGGCTCCAGACCCAGCGGAGCTCTTCAGACCTTCTTGAGTGAGAAGGTGCTTTCTGTGGTAGTTTGAGAAAGAGGTGCACGCTTGACAGCACGCTTGGACATGAGAACCCTCCTTCCCTCGGGTCACTGAGAGTGCCCTGGGCTCCCTCAAGGGTCCCCCACTCTCCCAGAATAGCAAAATGCCTACCCAACTCATTCCTACAGTCCCTAACACCTCACCTGCAGTGCGATGCTGGAGTAAGGGAAGTAAAGGCTAGCTAGGCGGCAATTATTTTGTGCCTCGATAGACCCCACGTCTGCACCCATCTCTGTCCTCCTGAGTGGGTGTGGACAGTGATGCAGTGATGGACACAGGCTTGGGGCTGAGGGATCAGGCTGCAAGCACCACGTGCTGAACTGCCCACATGTGGAAGCAACTTCTGCGATGTTTTAATAAAAAGCAGCCACTGAGAAGCTTCCCTGTCTGTTTCCTTTTGCAGCAGAGACAGCTGTGGGGTGGCAGGAAATCCTTGAAGGACAGAAGGAGCTCAGGCTCCTGGGTGTGTATTTCTAATCCAGTTAGAAAGTCTGGGTCTTGGGAATAAAGAGCAAGATTGGAGGACGCAGGAGAGACCAAAACCTGCCAGGGTACGGTGGACTGAGGTACTGCTCCTGCCTCTAAACTTTCCCTCGTGTGTTTATAAAGGTGGTTTGGGTAAATATATTTATAAATGTATACATTTCATGAATATATTCCATTCCTTTTCTTCTTCCTTTAGGAGGGGTTCCTTTAAACAGACTTGAATCTATATTCCTCTATAAATGTCAGAGATCGACGGTATACACTGGCGAGAAACGTCTCTGCTCGCCACCCTCACTCCAAAATGTTACCTTGGTTAACTGATTTGAGCGTTCACACTCTCGATTTTATTTGTGGTTTATATCTTTTGTATATTCCAATAATTTTTACATTAATTCCAGGGGACACCAGGCTCATTTCCCATCTCCATTGCTTTTCCAACCCATCACTTCCACTCTCATGTTCTCTACACCATCTTGTGCAAGTAATTTTTGGGGGAAAGTATTATTAGTGCATGTCTGAGAATGTCTTTCTGTTGTTTCTCATGTGTGAAAGCAGCTTTGTTGGTGGGAAAATTTGGGGACATATTTCCTTCCAAATTCTCCAGTGAGCTCCTCCCCACCGCCCCAGACAATTACGTAGTATCTTTGAGAAAGACGACTAAAGATTTCCCTTTGTTGGTAACGAATTTTTTTCTCTCAATATTTACAGAATTTTTCCTTCATTCTTCAAATTGACAAAAGTAAATACTACAGACCATGTCTAGGTGTGGGTATCCTTAAAATTTTTGGTATGATATTTATCATGCTCTTTCAGTTGGAAGACCTAAGTTTTACATTTTTGGAAAATCCGTGTTTCTTTCTAGTTCACTGACTTGCATTTCTGCAGCATTAGTCTGCTCTGTACTAACTCCTTGCTGTTAAACACTCCACTTTCCCTTCACAAATGGTCTGAGAAATGCAATAATATCTTGGAATCACCTAGAGCAGAAATACTGAAGATTTCCTGAACTTTTTCCTCTTTATCATAAAAATCCATTCCAAAGGAGGACATTGCTCTGATTCCTCTCACTGGACCCTTCCCCCTCTTTTTTTTTCTGATTTTTTTTCTGTTTTGTCATCTTTATGAGATGGTGTCTATGTTTGTATAATATTAAAAGTTCAAACGAATTTCTCACAGATGCTGTGGGTCTCTGGTCAAATACTTCAGGCTTTTGTGAGAGAAGAAAAAAATTTTAGATGTGCGATTGTCTCTTGTTGGAAGAAGAAATATTTCTCTATAAAGGAAATATTGCAGTAGGTGGTGGCACTTCTGAATGAGTGTGGGAGCCCGTAGCAGGAGCTTCCCCGTCACGCTGTGGGGTGCGGGTCCTGCTGTGTGCCGGCACTTGCTGCCCTCAGCAGGAAGCAGCTTGGTACCCGCCGTGCTTCCTGAGGCGAGTCCACCGCCAGGTGAGAATAAAGGCTTCACTTCACCAACGTTCTGGCTCCCCTCCCATCACTCGGGAGGCCTGTCTGCCCTCACCTCAGCCCACACCATCCTCAGCTCATTAGTCCCAGTGGGACACACCTGGGGTTCCCTGCCAATGATGGGGTATCCCCCCAATGACAGGTTCTCCACACTTCCTTGTCATGAGCCAACTGATCTCAACTACATCGTATCTGGCAGAAATTCCTTGACCACGTGAAAATGAAACCTTTTCTTCTTATTTTGGATTTAACAAAGACCTTTCTAACTTTTATATTTTGATAATCTCAGAGATAATCTGAGTGGGAGAGTGAGGCGGCTGGACGTGTGGGCTCCAGGTGCCACTCAGTAGAACCACACCACTGTCACTAAGAGCGGCACTGATGCAGGCAGACAGCCCAAGGACAGCCATCCAAGGTTAACGACTGAACTCCACGCAAGTAAAATGACTTAGATTGTTTAGTGATCTGGAAATACGTTCATAATAAACTGTCACGTGAAAGAAGTAAGCTACCAAACAGTGTAAGCTAATTTCATATATAAAAAGGATATTATATATGTGCAGAAAAAGACTGAAAGGACATATTTTTAAAAACTTAAAAATAGTTATACCCAGGTGGTGGGATAGTGGATCATTTTTGTTTTTCTTTTTTACTACATATTTTTATTTTAAAATGTGGTCCTCTGTGTGTTAGGGATCGAGTTGCAACTTTATACAGAGACATGTCTCTGGCTTAAAAGTAAACTGCATGATGGAGGAACAGAGTTCATTTATTCCAGCTCCTCAGTGCTAACACTGTGATGTCAGGGCCCCAGGTTGGTTGCTACAGTAACCATTAAGTAGCAGGCGTGGCCAGGAGCAGAATCTGTTCTGATTTCTGCATTTAGGGCTATTCCTGTGCCCTGCACTGGTTACTCAGACTCACTGTTGTGGCCCCCTTTCTCTAAGGGTGGCTGTCTCCAGATAGCATCCTCCCAACCTTACCGCCATTTGGAAACTCACATGCACTGATTCCTGCAAACATTTCAGCAAACCGAGGGTCTCTTTCCTGGGAGAAAATCGCATCTGCCTTTTCCACGGACTTCCCAGCCTCGTGAACACCGCCTGGCAGGTTGGGGACAGGGACCTGTTTGCACATTAAAACGCAGCAGTAACATGAGTGTGAGGCATAGAACATACATCCCCAGGCCGCTCCTTCTGGGATCACTGGCATTTCAGGCTGCAGTGTGTGTGAACTCCAGTACCACACAGTCAGTCAGGGGCAACAGAAGCAGGCTCCCACCCCTTCTGTCCTCCGGCATTAAAGGATGGGGGAAACCCAAGAAGAGCTGGGGTGGAGGTGTGAACTGAAGGTCACGGGAAGGACAGTGAAGTCACACTGATCACCTTCTTAGAGAGACATACATGAAAAACTATCATCTCACTCACATATCAGGAAAAGTGATAAGCTTGTAAAAACAAGTTTAAAAGTTTAGGAAACAGGGCAAATAACACAGTGAGAGAAGGGGGGGGGATGAGAAAGGGCACCGAGGAGACTGGATAAGTACGCAGTGGGAGTCGCCCAGCTTGACGGGAAGTGGACGTGGATGGAGACAGGGAAAGTGCCCGGCAGCCGGAGGACAGAAGGGGTGGGAGCCTGCTTCTGTTGCCCCTGACTGACTGTGTGGGTACTGGAGTTCACACATGCTCTAATGGGACAGCCAGCAGCCCCCGACATGTGCGGAGCTGGCTGCCTGTGGTGGCAGGTTCTCCACTTGGTCGTCATGTGGTATGCACCACCCCTGACCCAGTTGTACACGCAAGACACTGCAGACCCTAGGGAAGGGGGGGGGGGGGAGGTAGGAGGGGGCTGCAGGTCTGCTCTCTGCCCAAGAGTGGGTGGGCAGAACAACATCACCTCCAGGCTGAAGGGCTCAGGCTAAGGGCTGAACTGAGTCCCCAGACTGTTAGGTTGGAGACAGTTGCAACTGGAAAAGAAACTTTACAGAACTTCACCTGGGACAAGTCGTACGACGATAGCCCATCTCTCTGGTGCACCTCCAGCTCTGCCTGCTGCTGCTGAAGTTGCCTGTGAGACAGAAAGTCAACCAGAGTGTCATGAGGAACAGAAGGGTGACACAGGGTGAAGCTAGCGCATGCCTTCCCCTAGAGGCACAGCAGACAATACCCAGTGGATCTCTACATTGTTTTCCACATTTTTTTTTTTTTTGAGACAGAGTCTCACCCAAGCTAGAGTGCTGTAGCATCAGCCTAGCTCACAGCAGCCTCAAACTCCTGGGCTCAAGTGATCCTCCTGCTTCAGCCTCCCAAGTAGTTGAGAATACAGGTGCCCACCACAAAACCTGGCTAGTTTTTTTTCTAGCACAGATAGTCTTTCACTCTTGCTCAAGCTGATCTTAAACTCCTGGCCTTAAGGGGTCCCCCAGCCTCAGTCTTGTTTTCCATTTTTTAATTATTAATATTTTATTTTTAATACCTCAAGACTCCACACCTTACATTTCAAGCCAGACTACTATATGGAACTATCTAAGAAATCAATTTTCATGTATGATTTTATTTTACATAGAGTAAAAAGATACCACACTAAAATTTTTTTCTTTCCAAGGCAAAATTTGGTAATGCAGTTGGGTTTCATGCTGAATGGCTTCAGTTGGTGGTTACCTATAAACTGGCAGGGGTTTACATTATCTCATCCGATCCTCACACTGAGCTTTCAGAGTCCTTACTTTGTATTTATATTAAAATTAATAAGCGGAAGTTCAGAGAGGTTAGGTGGCTGGAAAGTTGGGCACCCAGCAAGTGGGTATGACAGAACAGAGCCAAGATTCAGCTGACCCTGTGAACTCCACAAGCAAAGGAAGAAAAGAAAAATCATTAGCTAAAACCCCTTGACATCTCTGGGGCTGTGAGTCTAATGTACATTTCAAATTACTATAAAAAAATTATCCTCTGCCCATCAATCAATTTAAAGGATATGAAGAGATGATTGAAACAAAAACAAATAAATGGATAAATATACAAATGATATTTTATGTTATATGTAACAATATTATATATATATAAAGTAAGGAAAACATTTCACTATTAAAATTATCAAAATAAATATAAATTAATACAACCTTTGAAGTACTGATTTCCCTCTGCTAAGTTGGAAGAAAACATGTTTAAGGTTTATACCGAAACTACTACAGTCACACTTTGTTGGGGACCCGAGCATGGACACACCTTTCTGGAAAGCAGCCCAGCAACCCACACTAGGACATGCAGGTGTGTTCACACTCCTCAGGTGTCCCTCCAGGTGGCCGCCATGCTGCTGTGTTCTTCTAAGGAAATTACTCAGAGGAGAGAGGCAAGAGCCGCTGCAAAGCTGGCTGTGAAAGGGGTGTGTCCCATGTGTACTAGCTGAGTAACTGCTTATCACACACCCAGTGGCCTCTATGAAGCCCTTCTGGAAACACTGGCAGGTGCGCTTAGGCGTGCAGGGAAGCCCAAGTGCAGTGCTGTGTGTCACCTGCACTGTGACTGTGTCCACAGACATTACGTGGGTGAACATTTGAAACAGGAAAAAAGTATCTATCACGTGTTTGCATGAAGTGGAAAGATGATGGACTCTCGTTGTTTACTTTCACGATGTTGGAACAAGAACGATCACCATGGGCCCCTGTTAACAGGGGTCCCACTTTTCTCACTGCTGCCTGGGTGCTGGACAGGGTGGCAGAGGCCTTATGAAGGATCCACTCACAGGTCACCCCCCTTCCCTCTGGGTCTGGGGTACAGAGAGGGCGGCCAGACCTTCTACAGGTGGAAGTAAGGGGGGAAGGGAAGGAACATCTGTTCACAGGAGGAAGTGGCTAATGGCGGAGGTGGGGGAGCAGCTCCCAGAAGAGGGGCCACAGGGAGCACATGCTGAAGACCGTAACCTGCGTCAGCAGAGGCAAAGGTGTGGGGAGGATGTGGAGGACCCCACTGGGGAGGAGGTGGTGTAGTATGGCCAACAGGAAGTTTGCTGACCGTGGATGGCGTGCAGGCCCCCTGTGTCTTTGCCCTGGTGCCCTGCTAGGGACCTGCATTCATCCCAACTCAACTTAGGCTCATAGCCACCTTAGAAGTGGGCATTTTTAAAAACTCCCTTTACAAGTGAGGAAACTGAGGCCCAGAAATGCTAAGGGGGTTCAGAAAACAGATGGCACCCTTAAAAGAGATGTTTGAAGAAGGTTTAGCCAAGGGGCTATTTAACACATAAGGGGCCTGTGAAGGGAAATCAGTTTGGCTGGTGAGGAACCCCTGGGCTGGTGACAGTGGGAAGCTAAAACCATCCCTAGGATGGAAGGCCCTAGGGGAGAGCAGCAATCAGAGGGACACTACCCGTGGAAGCCTGGCTTTAGCGACCTCGGGGTGGTGGCCAAATATTCTTCCCTCTTCCATTCTTGCTCCTTTGTCCCCAGCCAGTTCCCCCACTGGCCAAAACTCAACCAGAAGCCAGAGATCAATGGGTCCCATCTGGCCCTGTCTGCAAAGGTTAAGTTCAACCTCTGTCCCAGGCAGACAGGCAGGGTCAGGGTGGCCAGTCGGGTTGTGGTGGAGGCAGAACAGCTACCAGGCAGGGGTGGGGAGCCCCAGCCAGACTAGACGGTGCAGGCTGTTTGAACCACAGGAAGGGCTGCTGTCCTCGGCTCCTAGGAGCAGAATACAGAGGCCGTCTGTCCCCAGCACCCCAGTAGTGCAGCCCCACGCGCAGCACCTGCTGCTCAGCTTCTCCTCTGTTGGGTGCTGCCTTCTGAGGAGCCTGCAACATCTGCAGAGAGGAATCTCCATGAAGAGTCCCCCCTCCCCACCCCCTCAGGAGCCCCAATCTACCTCCTGGCAATTTTGGGTTCCAATTCCGCCCCTGGAGACAAACAAAGTAAGTTGTATCCTGTTTCTGAAGTTTTTCTCAGCAAATGCACAAGTTGTAAGGTCTGAACACGATTTTTTCCTCTAGCCACGCCTTTCACATTGGTGCCCTGGGGTGGGTCCATCAGGCAGGGAAGACTTTTTAGCAGAAAGCCCCGGCTGGAGGCTGCTCATCCTGACCCTGTACTGCTAGATGCCAGGCTCACCCGGATTCTGCTCCACTGAGCTGACAAGTCTCCAGAGGAGGACACAGTAGGCAGGCAACTGCAGGGCAGTGAGCTAAGGCCACCACATGGCAAGAACAAGGTTGCATCTGAGCCCGGTCTGCCTCTCGGTTCCAGCTTGAGCCCCAAGGAAGGGAAAGGGAGAAAGGCAAGAGCAATCTCTCGCTGGCAGCCCCAGCCCAGGCTCGCTGTACCAGCAAAGCAAAAGTGCTAAAAATAATTTTAAAAATAAATCAACATTTAAAAAATTAAAAATGTAATCATTAATAGAAAAATCATAACTTTCTCTATATTTTCTTATTCTTACTTTATGGTTTTGCTTTGTTTTACTTGAATTTACAACTTGGGGGCACCATTGTTTTTCATTATAGAGCTTCTAAAGTCTGAACGTAGGACTGATGGTTGGGACTCTGTCAACATTTTCACATCTCTGCAATATTTTCATTTTACAGATAAAGCAACTGAGGCTCAGGGTACCCAGGGTGGGACAGCTAGAACACGGCACACACAGGATTCAAATCTCTGGTCTGTGTGACAGTAGACGAGTGATTTTCAACACGTGTGCTGTGAGAAAGGATCTTAGGTATGCCGTGAAAAATTTTAAAGACATTAAATTATTTTTGAAAGAAGTTCAAAGTACAGTAAGTATATCCTTTTTCTTACTCCTATTTTTGGATCAACATAATTTGTGTGTGCTGTGGAAGTTTTAACTATAGGTTCAAGTGTGCCGTGAGATAAAAAGGCTGAAAAGCACTGCTGTAGACCTTGTACTTCTTCCCAGCTGCTATCCCAGCCCAGGATAAATACCTGGGGCTATGACAGGGATGATTACTCCTTATCTCTCATTCCAGAGCCTGGAGAATCTTGAGCCAGGAGGAGGAAAAGACATCTGTTCCTTGGGATTTTTGTGGGACTGGAACAGTGAACTCCTCACTATGGCAGTAACCCCTGGACCACTCTCTGAAAACAGGGCTCAGAGCCCAGCTTTCAGCCTGAAAGCGTTTCTCCAGGAAATAACCACCAATCCTATCTGCAGCTTAGCTGAGTCTGGCCAAAGCCCAGAATCTAGGAGGGTGGGCAGAGCCACTGTGTGGCTTGTATAGTTGTGCCCTGCGTGCCTGGCCAGAGGCGAGTGAGGTACAGACCTAGCCCTGTCCCCTTGCCTGGTGTGCACCCTGGGGCAGCTGTACTCTGGGGAGGAAAGAGGGTGCTTCAATCTGCACGAAGGCATGAGAGGGGTCCTTGGCACTAGGCTGGGAGTTTGCTCTCAGCTCTGCTAAAATAAGGTCTTGGGCACGGCTGGCAAATCCCTGGAATCTCTGCCTGCTTGGCCCTGTGGTCTGTAAATCAGCTTCTCCAACCCTCAGGTTTTCACTTCCATAGCTGAGCGCATGTCAAGGAAAACTGCTGACCCATGGGCTTCCCCATCCTGAAAAGAGCCCCGGGGAGGCTTCTTAGACGTTTCATGGGAAGACTATAAAAATAAACCTTAGTGTACTCGCAAATTCCAGAGAGGGTGAAAGCGGGGCTGCTTGGGGCAAAACCAGCCGGCAGCACGTGCGAGGGAGTGGGCCCTGCCGCAGCTGGGCACCCCTGCATGAGCTCGCAGGGTGCGCTCTGGGAGCCCGGCTGCCTGTCAGTCAGGCACAAGTTGCAGGGCAGATGTTGTCAATTATCCCAGGCTCCCTGGGCAGAGGTTTTTACCCAGCCTGAGTGAGCGAGCAAGAAGCCGTCAGGGACATTCAGGATGAGCATGATCGGGCCCCTGGGAGCAGCTGGACTCCAGCTGGGAGGCATCGGCTGCCCAGGCTCAGCAACCAGAGGAGGGCTGATCATGCCCACTGTGGTCTGGGTACCCACACCTGTGTGAAGGACTCAGCTTGCCTGTTAAGGGATTTGGAACTGATTTGATCAGGGGCAGAGAGCAGCATGGTTCCACAAGTGTCTCGGAGGGACCGTGCCCCCTGAGTGATATGAGTTGGCTCAACGTGGGCCTGGTGGAAGGCAGGCGAGCAGGTTAGGGAGACTGATGGTCATTCGCAAGGTGGCAAAGGCTGGGGAACAAGAGGCAGAGGATGAGACGGGATAGAGAGAGACCCCTGGACAGAACCTGTGGGACTGTGGTTCTGTGCCAGGTTATCTGTTGAGGGGATGAGGAGAGACGCAGGGCAACTCCCAGGCTTGGGGCTTGGTGACAGGGTGCTTCAGCCTCTTGCTGGCCCCATCTCCTCCTACTGCTTCCATACCCACCCCTCACTAAGGACCCATGATGGTCCACTGGCTCTGCGAGGCTGATGTAACTGTGGGCACGGTCTGACTTTAAGGATAGCTCCCCAGCTCAATAAGCAGCTGTGCTTGTGAAAATCCAAGCTGGCTTTGAGACAGCGCTGCCATTGGAAAGAGCGTGTGCCTGGGATGGAGCTAAGACAGCATAGTGGCCAGGCTGTGCACACATGAAAACACTGACAGGACTCGTGCTCAGAAACAGCCCACGAAACCTGCCAGACCCCAGCACTGAGATGGACTTACTCTGAAAGAGGCTCGCTTCAGAGCAGCCTGTAAATCAGTCTGTTTTTTTTCTGGACTTCACTGCACTGGAGGACTGGAAAAAGGCACAGGGTGGTAAACAGGGTGTCTCTGCAGCTTCACACAATGCTCAACATTAAACACCCGATTTCTCCAGTAAGTTTCTTTTGGATGCTCTTGACTGTATGCAACTGAGCCTGCAAATATTCCCTTCCAGCACACAGCATCTAGGGATCTTTCCATAACATGCCTGCCTACTGCCAGCGACGGTTAGCCTCGTCAATTCTGAAAAGGGCTGGCCTGCTCCTAGTCGGGTCACCGCTGCCCTCTGCCGTCCACAGTGAGTGTGGTCAGCTTCACTGATGGGAGACCTAATGTTTAGCAGACGCTGGATTCAGGCTTCTGGTGTGACCCTGTCCTGAGGGGGCAATCTGATGCACAGGGCCTCAAGCAACTGTCCTCAGGAGGTTATCTAGGCACAGCCCTGGTACAAAATGGTTTTCTGTTTTGTTAATGCTGCCTGACTTTCAGCTTAGATTGGTTTTAGGAGGGGATGTGGAGGATGCTTTTCCGAGGCCTTGGGCACCCATGTGGTCGTGGCATTTCACCTGTGCCTCCCATCTGCTCTTCTCTCATTCTCCATGTTAATACCTCTCCGGTCTTAGCCACAATGGGAAGCATGAGCCTGGGGCCAAAGCCATGGCTTGAGCAGATGCTGAGCTGATCCAGGCTGGCCTTTTCCTCCTCCTCCTCTGCCTCCTGGCTCCCACTGCCCTACACTAACTTGGCCAGGCCAGTGGGCACATGCTATTAGCTCCCTTCTTAGGGCTCCTGGGAGAGAGGCTATGCTTGGGACCCCCCCCACACGACCAGCTGAGCAAAGACAGAGCCGTGGAACCCTGAGACTCCGAGTCTGACTCTTACTTTTGGGTCTTAAGCATTACTTTTTTCTTCCAGGTTGGGCCAGACATGAGCCTGGCACCAGGGGCGTCTCTCTGTGTCCTGAGTGTAGAACTCCCTTCCCACATTGGGGAAGTGGGACAGTAAAACACCCTCAGTTTGATCAAGTTTACTAAGTTTAAATAAACTCAGATACAGAAAAAGTTAAAATAACATTATCTTTCTGCATACCTATATGTATGGCTTGTTATATTCACACCTGCCATCCTTACAACTTCTAATGCTAGGCAGAACGTCTTGACTTGAAAATGGAGGATGAAGGACCGGAGTATCAAGTCAGCCAGGGCAGAAGTCAAGAAAGAGGGGTTGGCCGGACAGTGCAGGGAGAGTGACCAGTGGGGACAGGCTCCATGGGGGTCACTTGGGGCTGCTGGGGCAACAGTTTCAGCAGCAGGGGGGCAAAACCAGGCTCTATGTGCTGAAAGTAGGTTCCCATAGACACAGCTGGCAGGGGCGAGGTGGGAGAGAGCTTGGGTGGGCAGGCAGGACAGGGTCCTCTGAGATCAGAGAGCTGAGTGTCAATGTGAAGGCCTGAGGAGCCTGCAGAGAAGGCTGGACAGTAAGGGAGGACCACGGAGACAGGGGACGTGCAGGGGGATGACAAAAGTGGAGGGTTTGATCTGGAAGGAGTGGTCTGGCCCTTGCTAGGAGGCACCTTATGAGGAGAGGAGGAGACTGAGATGGAGACGCTTACACACAGGAGGAGTGTCACATGGAAGGCCCTGGCATGTCTGTTCACTAGAAGGCAAGGAGATCTGCCCAGTGTTCAGGGCAGAGAACAGGCAGGGCACTTGGGAGAACAAACAGACCTGGGGCCGCCAGCAGGAGCTGGCTTAAGGAATCGTGGAGTAGCAGCAACAGGTGGCGGGTTGGTAGGTCTGTAGACCAAGTTTGCCTGGCTGGCTCTGCCTGGTACCCGGTAGGGTGTCACATGTAGTATCACATGCAGAATCTGCACCAGGCCTTCGTTGATTCTGGGGCAATAGATTCTGCTATTTTCCTCATTCTACAAATGAGGACAATCGAGGTGTAGACAGGGAAGGAGGCCTGATCTGCCAGAATCTGGAACTGAAATCCAGGTCTCTGATCCTCTAAAGAGATCTCACAGGTACCCACCCGTCAGGCCTGTATCTTGTGGCATATGAGCAAGGCTGAGACTGAGGCTGCACAGAGGTGGCCTGGAAAGAAAGCTGCCTCCTGGGGCCAATGGGAGCACCCAGGTCCAAGGGGCTTGGAGCCAGCAGCAGGGGTGAGAGCACAGCAAATGCCATGGGCACCAGGAGGTGACCACGGGAGGGCTGCCAAGAGGAAGTGTCAGGAGATGAGGAAGAGGAGGTGGCAGGGTGGGAAACAGGCCTCCATCTGAGTGTTGACCCTGGGAAATGGACCATGAGGGGAGATCCAAGGACGGTCCTCCCCAATACCCTGGGCATGGCTTTGCCCCACTCCTACATGCTTGGCGTCCTTTTGTCCCAAAGCCTTTGTTCATGTTGGTTTCCAGCCTTGTGCTGAATCTACAGAGGAGGCATTAGCTACCCAGGTCACGCTTGCTCGGTCGGAGCTGAACCCAGCGCGTGGCCTGGAACTTGACCTCATTTAATCCTGACAGCAACCCAATGAGGCTGGTATCATTCACCCCATTCCAAGAGGAGGAAGTGAAGGCCAAAAGATGAAGTGACACACACAATGTCACACAGCCAGGAAGTGGCATGTTTAAGACTGGAGGCCAGACTGTCTGTGGGGCACAGGAGCGGTGACACCAGCAGGGATCCTGGACCCCCAGGCCAGAGCAGGAAAGAATGCTCCACTGATGGGGAGCAGAGCTGCCACGAGTCCCTCAGGCGTACACCTGCCGCTACCTGCCAGGGCCCTGCAGCTGCCCAGGGGCTCCGCCTCAGGTCCTGCCCTTCCAGCCTTGCAGGTCCAAGAATCCAGGAGCGGGGAGCAGGGAGGGAGGGCTGCAGAGCTGCACCTGGCCGGGCTCCATGCCTGGGAAACAGGAGGCATTGCAGGCCGTGCCACAGGTTATCACTGGGTCCTGTGGTTCTTACCAAACTGGAGGGAAATGGTGGAGAATTAAGGAGGAGGAACTTGGGAGGGAAGCAGGCCCCTCTGAACCTGCTTCTAGTCCTGCAGAGGTTCTTGGCTGCAGGCAGAGCCTGCAGGAGAAAAGAGCCTCAGAGCAACCCAGCTGCTCTGGGCCCCGGGATGGGCATGCAGGGGACAGTCGGCACGTACTTGACGTTGGTGTTGGTGCAGATGATGTACTCGATCTCGTCAGAGTAGGGGTTCTGGAAGGTGAAGCTGCTGGTGCGGATCAACATCCACTCCCGGTTCTTGGTGCGGAATCGATACATGACTGACAGTACTTGGCCCTTCAGCTTCACCACCTGAGAAAACATTTGGAGAAGGGAGTCAGCGGGGGGAGGACGGTGCCGGACAGCGGGAGGGAAAGGTGCCAGGCAGTGTGGCCATGCTGCAGGCCAGCAGGGCCGCAGAATAGGGCATTGTTGCTAAATGACAGTAAAGGAGAGAGAGAGGGAGAGGAGGGGAAGAGAGAGGGAGAGAGGGGAAAAGAGAGAGAGAGAGGAAAAGAGAGAGAGAGAGAGAAGGAGAGGAAGGGCAGAGGGGGAGGGGAAGAGCGAGGGAGAGAGGGGAAGAGAGGGAAACAGAGGGAGAGTGAAGAGCAGAGAGGAACAGTGGCTGGTGATGGGAACCCCCCTGTCTACTTCCCCTCCAACACAGGGCAATACATTTGGGTCATCCTATAACCAGCGTGCAAGGAGCTGAGGAGTCAACACCTGCTTCATATCAAGACTTTTAATTTAGCTTTTACAAGTCAGATCATGAAAACCCCACTAGCCCGCGTGTTTCTTTTCTCTTTCTGCCCTGGCTGCTAGGGCACTCTTGGGTTTTGTGCTAGTGTCCTCTCAAACTATTATCTCACTCATGTCTATCACATTCCTGGATTTATTTTTCCATACCACACACGAAAAATCCCCAACCTCTGCTTAACACTGTGAATCAGACTCAATACTCTCTGGGAGGTATAATAAAATGATACATTTCTATGCATTATTTACTTACACATATCTATATCCTCACAAACGTTTGGTGAGGTGAGTTTTATTATTTATGCATAATACTAAGACTCAGTAAAATTAAATAAGTCACCCAAGATCCGACAGCTTTGGTAGAAAAGCTGGTACAAGAAGCCAGATCTTACTTCCAAATCACAGGGCTGCCTCTTTGGCTATACACATTGCTGCTTTGCTCCATGAAGATGAACACCTGTCCCCATACACCCATAGGGGGTCCATTCTAAGCCCCCCAATGGATGCCTGAAACTGCAAATAGCACCAGACCTTACATATACCATGTTTTTTCCCAGGACATACCTACCTATGGTAAAGTTTAATTTCTTTTTTTTTTGAGACAGAGTGTCACTTTGTCGCCCTCGGTAGAGTGCAGTACCATCATAGCTCACAGCAACCTCATACTCTTGGGCTCAGGTGATTCTCTCGCCTCATCTTCCTGAGTAGCTGGAACTACAGCGCCCGCCACAATGCCTGGATAGACCTCTTGCTCAGCCTGGTCTCAAACTCGTGAGCTCAGGCAATCCACCCACCTCGGCCTTCCAGGTGCTGGGATTACAGGTGTGAGCCACTGCACCCAACCTGGTAAAGTTTAATTTCTAAGTTAGGCATAGCCAGAGACTAACAACAACAATCACCACAGTGTGCCCGCATCACTATCCTGCGCTTTGGGGGTGTTAATCAGTGAATAAGGCATACTCCAATGTAAGCACTGACTCTGCCAATCTCATAACCAAACCAACTGCTACCTGACGGACGGACGGGCAGGTGGCACACACAGGGTGGGGCTCCCACGCCAGTCAGGAGGGTATGAGATTTAAAATTTATGAATTGTTTATTTTTGGAATTTACTGTTTAATATTTTCAGCTTGAGGCTGCCCACTGACGACTGAGAGCTCAAACTGTGGGAAAGAGAACCCTGGCTAAGGGGGACCACTGTCCCTACCAGGGAATAATCACACATGCAGCAGGTGTGAGGGAAGGTGGCAGGATTGGGACTTCTCTGAAAGCTGGGGCCAGGTCCACATTCTTCTCTGTGATCCCGCTGGCCTATCAGGCAGGGGCTGCATGGGCTGGAGATTTGGAGGACCTGCAGAGAGGGCCCTCTAGCTTGCCTGGTTTTGTCCTGGCGGTGTGATCACACCCAGGCCTAGACAGTTTGTATTCCTGTGACAATGGTGGACAAGTGCCACTTTCTGCACACGCACATGTGTAACTGCGTGTCTCTACCAGACTATCTTCAGCGTGGGGTTAGGGATATCTTGGTCACCGAGCACCCTCACCCCGGCCTGGTGCCCAGCAAAGAGCAGACACTCAGAGCATATGTCCTGAGAGGAGTTGAGGAGGCTGTTAGCCCCACGGCCTCGCTGACAATCCACTTTTCACACTGTCCACAGGGGAAGCCAAATGAGAGCCAAGCCCAAAGGCATGGACTGGAGGCTCCAGGAAAATGGGAGCCCCTGCTCTAACCCTTGGCACCACAGGCAGGAGGCAGACCTGTGGGGTAAGCCAGGCTGTGCAAGAACTTGGCTCTTTCCTTGCAGGGGCCAGAGGACAAGGCTAAGTGCCCAATCAGGTCAGCATTCGAAGAGGCTCCCACGGGGACCTCCTCTTATCTGCACCAAATATAAGGAAATAGGCAGCCACCACCCATGTTTGCAGACCTGCGTCTTCTGCCTGCTGAGGAAGCGCAGGCAGGGTGCCTCCCATGTCCCCTCTACCTGGCATGCTGGGGACGGAACAGAACTAGTTAGCTCCACAAACGAAGTACGTGGAAGGCACTGCCATGTGCAAAGCTCAGCCCTAAAAGCTGGGGACAGAGAACAGAGGAAGGAGCTGACAGCTCTGCGCCCTCCTGGGCCAAGAGACAGGTAAGCCACCTTACCTGTGATAGCTCATGTGGTCCCCACGACAGCATTTCGTGAATCTAGGAAGCAAGGCTCCAAGGAGTGGACACCCTGCCCAAGAGGCCTCAAGGAGTGGCAGAGGAAGGGCTGGACGCTAGACTTCCTGGCCCCTTCCATAAGCCTCATAGCCAAGGCACCGTCTCGGTTCCTAGAGAGCTTCTCATGCAGCAGGGGCAGCAGATAACCGTAACCATGAGAGAGCTTACCAAGGGCCAACTGCCACAGGTCTACTGGGGTGTGTGAAAGGCAGCCTAGCCACAGGATTCAGACAGGGTCCCAGGGTGTGGCACACAGCTGGTGCAATGTTGGCCTGTGAGGGTGTGACGGGAGGGCTCTTCTGGTAGGAGGCACAGCATGGGCAAGTGTTTGGGGGCTGGGGAAGCTGAGGTGCGGTGGGGGATTGGCTATGCATGTAGGCAGTTCAGGAGACACGGTGGTGCAGGAGACACAGTAGCGAGCCACTGCTATGCGTGGTTTAGGTGTGATGCTAACACACGAGATGGCAAAGACCAGGCAAAGCCGACCTTAGTGCGGCTTTTCATGACAACAGCCTCTTCTTCACCACCACCATGAAAAGATGAGCGGGAAGGACAACAGGGAGGCTGCTTTACATTTCCCTGGATTTAGCTTTTCCATTTGACTTCTAGGGGAATGTGACCCAGGGAGGGAGTCCAAAAGCAGATGCGAATGTCCAAACTCAAACTTCACCATGTTCTAAGGGCTTCCTATTCTGGCTATTCAAATGATTTTGTTTAAATACAGAGTTCAAGGGCTGGGTGTGGCTGATACAGCCACCTCCAAGCTTTTGCAAGAATAAGCCACTTCCCCTTATCAACATTTGTCCCCCACGTCAGCCTTCAGTGGCTGGAGCCCAAGAAACACACACGTGGGGCTGCCATGGTGAGGCTCCTACCCAAGGGGCGAGGCTGCTCACAGAGTGAGAGTCCCTTCAGCTGGACGGAGGGTGGGATCACATGTTACATTGCTTCCTTTTCTGTTCAAAACCAACCAGGTTCCAACAGTGTCTGTAGTCTGAAACCTCAGGCATGCTGTCAGGGAAGAGGCCTGTGCCTGGGCCGCGGTGCTATGAGGGGAGGCTTCGAAGGGAGGCCAGCCTGGGCACCAGCTGTGGCTCTGTTACCATCTTGCTGTGTGGCCTGGGGTAGGCAAGAGGACCTCCCTGAGTCCTCATGTCTTACTGTGACAAAATGGGCTGACAACACCTGTGAAGCTTCGAGGGTGACGGAAGATGATGAATGCATGGGAAAGGGTCTGGCTAGTGGCTGGGCATGGAATGGAGGACCGTCATGTTAAAGTTTCGTTTCCACACACCCAGGAAAGTGCAGCTGATCCAACCCAAACCTGATATGCTAGATGATGCAAAGTCTTCAATAATTTCCACACATTTAGCAAACATTTGCCATAAAAGACCTGCCTTTGCAGTGTTTAACCATCCTAATTTTATATTTTCCAAAACGAAAGCCACCTGCCGTGGGCTCTGACCCATGTGGACTGTTTTTCTAAAGCCACCCTTGAGCCAGGCTCTGTACTCAGCAGTGGACACAATGGGGAAAGGCACAGACACGAGGGTTGCCCACAGGGAGATTCGGTTCTAGTAAAGAAGGTGTTGGGGGGTGGTTAATAAACCCCCAAACAAGCCCATGGACAAATATGTATAAAACCAAACTAGGAAAAAAATCTGTGAAGAAGGCTGGGGCATCTTGCATGGCCAGGTGGGCGTCGACGGCATCTCTCTGACATGAGCTAGAGCTAAAGGGGAAGAAGATGCCAGTCACGTGAGGAGTGGGGGAGCACGCCAGCCAGGGGCAGCATGTGCAAAGGCCCTGTGGTGGGCGAAAGCGAATCTAGGGAGCCAGACACAGGCTTAGGTAGCTGAAGAGAGTGCCCAGTGAGGGTGAGGCAGGGCCAGGGCCATACAGGGCATGAAGTTTGGTAAGGAGCTTGGATTTGATGCTAGATGTCCTAGAAGGGTTATGTGTAAAGATGAGGCAAAACCCAAGTTATGTTTTCAGAATGGCTTAGAGTGGAATGAGACAAGGAGACCAGTAAGGATGTTATTGCCCCGTCAGCTGGGAGATGGGGATAGCCTGGTCGAGGTGGGTGTGACAGGAGAGGGGGAGGGGCTGGATGTGCAGAGTAAGATTAAGAGCCACGTGAAGGGTGCTTCTTGTTTCCAGACTGAGGAAGCAGGTAGATGGGCCATTCGTGTGGGGGTGCAGAGAAGAAAGAAAGGACAGTCTGGGTGGAGTCACCCAATGGCTGGGATGACCCAGGGAGATACTGTAGTGAGGAGGAGACAGAGGCAGCCAAGGTCAGAGCCCTGGGGCCATGTAGAAGATAGAAGAGGGAGAACCAGCATAGGAGGCTGAAAAGTATGAAGATGCCACTCCAGGGTGATACCCAAGAGTGCAAGGAGCTGGGAGGTTAGGAGATCTGCCCAGATATGCGGCTTAAAATTGGGGTCCTCTGTCAATTTGTGCAGACGCAGCAATGCCTCTGGCAGAAGATGAGAAACAAAATACTAGTCCCTCTTGAAAAGTAATTCAAAGTCCTCTTTTCTTGTTACACAGCCCATTCTATTCTTTCCTGGGGCTGCAGAGAGATGGCAGAGCCCTGTGGAGAGAGGAAGTGTGTTCACTGCTCAGGAAGGACCGGGTCCTCAGCTTGAACCCTAGGTTTGTTAGCTGTGCGGCATGGAGGTGCGTTTACTTCATTGAGCCTCAATTTACCTGCACCACGAAGATGATAATGACCATCCCCTGCGACTACCTCCTATGAAAATTCAGTAAAGTCCTGCACGTGACAACATCCTCCTCAAAGGCTGGCGTGTAGTAGACGTTCAGTAAATCCCAGCTAGGAGCAGTGATGTGCCTGATGCCTTCCCAGGGTGGCCATCCTCTCATGCTCCCAAGAGTCATCCTAAGCACCCCCCCATCTGTATGCAAAGTACCTTCACTAAACAAACAACTGCCTCCTCAAACTGCCTCCTGTCTCTAATTCCCACTGCTTTTGTTCAAATTCTGGCCTCTGGTCATCTTTAACCAGAACAATTTTAAAAGCCTCCTGACTTGTCTTTGTTTCCAGTTACTTCCTGCATCTGTTTCTGCGGCATACCTGGGCTACCAAACACCACAAAACACTGCTCTGCTTAAAATCCTGGCTGACCTTTACGTGACTGAGGAGAGGATCCAAATTCCTTAACCCAGCATCAGAGCACTTTACACTATTTGGCCGCCCCAGGCTCACGGTCCCCCTGCCCACCCCTCTCCACCAGTCGCTGGTCTCACTGCGCTCTCAGGAGCTGTTCAGCACTCTCCCTGTGGGCCATCTTCTCATCCATCTGTGGGACTGTCCCTTGGTCTAGAGTGCTCACTTATTTCTTTCATGTTCAACCTTTAAGATCATCCCAACTGTGCCCTCTGCTGGGAGACTGTTCCTGCCTTTCCCCCCTGTGGCTAACCTCTCCACCCACTGTGCTCTGCCATCTTTCCTCACAGCCCAGATGGATGCCTTGGGTAGGACTCTGCAGCCTGCCTGGTGCACAGTAGGACTAACGTCCTCCCAACACGCCCACGGTCCCCAGGCTGTGTATCAGTTGTACAGACCTGCTGGAAGCTCTCACGAAGATGGCTCTGATCCTCAGGGTGGCAGAACTCCAAAATGTCCTTTCCCAGAAGGTCCTAAATGAAAGAGACAAGCTTTAATAATCCAGATTCCACTTGCAATTATTTATCTACTCACTGTTAGGCAATGGCATTCGTTTCCATCTCCTTTGGCCTGGCACGCTTCGGATTTTTTAAACAGTGGATGCTAATTTCCATGGGGCCCTCAGGGAGCTGGCTCTCTGGTATCCGCTCTCCCTTCCTTTGGCACGCTCAGTTACCCATTTCTAATTTTGCTGAGGTCCTACATCAGCAGCTTCAGAATGCAATTTTATTTTTGTTTGCCTTGGAGAGGAAAACTGTAATAAACATATTTTAATAAACATAAAAAGAAAGCAAAATGATAGCATGAAGGCAGATGTGTTGCCTCTGAAAGCTGGAGTTGTTTTAAGTGTGGAAGCTGTTGCTGTCCTGTGGCAGAGAAAATGAGGTTATCATAAAATAACCGTACTGGTTAAAAGCCTGTTTACTATCGACCCTTGTTAGTTTGTTTTATTCAAGGGATCCACCATTAACCCCAAACAAAAGTGTGTTTCACAGTGAAACAGACCAGAATAAGGTAAACTGTGAAGAGGCAACCTTAGGCATGTTATAGGGAAGTGGTCCCGTTGGAAGTGCCTTAAAAGCAAAAGATTTATATTAACTCATTGATCAGAGCCTGAATGAGCAAACAGCCCAAGTGTGAGCTGACACTGGCCGTGGAGGGGAAACCTTATCTTTGTGCCATTGAGCATCCAGATGGTCGTGGAAGGTGTCAGTGGATAAATGAATTTGGCTGGAAATACATTGCCATCAGAGGTTATGGTGAATCTGGAAACAAATCAATTTTCCCCTTTATTGCATCTAAGAATCTCAAACTTTGCATGAATCTAGAGATGTAGAATCATATGAAGTCTCTGAGTATTTCTTGTTGGAACTGTTTCTAGCTACAAAATATACATGTAATTAAAATACTCATATCGACATGCCCTGAACTTTGTTCCTGAGAACAAGGATCTTATTCTTAAAAAAAAAATGCTTTTTATTTTAAAAGAAATTTAAATCTGTAGAAAAGTTGAAAGAATAATAACAATGAACCCCTATGTATCCCTCATGTATGTTCGACAATTCTCAATATTTGGCCACATTTGCATTTTTCTTTACCTCTATATACATGTATATAACAAGCATATGTATATATTTAACGATTTCTTGCTGAACCATTTACAAGTAGGTTGTAGACAACATGACACTTCTCCCCAATGTGTACCTCATAAAAATGACATCATCTTACAGAATTACAATATACCCATACTATGCCTAAGAAAAAAATAATTATTTGATAAAATCACCCAAATATTCCATACATATCAACATTGTAATTGTTTCACAAATACCTTTTCTAGTGATATGTCTTCAGACCACAACTTCTTCTGCCTTTTGTGTATATGACACTGACTTTTTAAAAATGTCTGGAACAGAGGCGGTGCCCATAGCTCAGTGGGCAGCCACATACACCCAGGCTGGCGGGTTCGAACATAGCCTGGGCCAGCTAAACAACAATGACAACTGCAACAAAAACAAAATAGCTGGGTCTTGTGGCGGGTGCCTATAGTACCAGCTACTTAGGAGGCTGAGGCAAGAGAATCACTTAAGCCTAAGAGTTAGAGGTTGCTGTGAGCTGGACGCCACGGTACTCTACCGAGGGTGACACAATGAAATTCTGTCTCAAAAGAAAGGTATGGAACAAAGACCTGAAAATGTGCCCCCCACTTAACAAAGTTTCCAAATAACTGTGAAAAGCAAAGGGTTAGACAAATTGAGGTGGACATCTTTAGCAGACTTTGTAGAGTCTTTCACATCAGTAAGCTTTGTAATGAAGATTAACTGATCAGAGTCCCCTTTTAGTAGAACATTGGAACTCTAGTTTGTGAAAAATCAGCTACAGAATTACAATGGCCAGGGCAAGGAATAAGGAATACCCTTCCAGGGGTGCTGGTGTTTACGATGCCCTTTCTAGCTTTAGAAGGATGTCACTCTATCCAAGCCAGGGAACAAGGATCTTTGTGCTGTGTCCCTGCCGTGCCCTTGTGTCGTATCTCAAGCAGATAAGAATAGTTTAAGGAAAGTTAAACCTCTAGCCAACTGCTAAGAGCACAAACCATCTACTGACCTGGGGTTGGTAGCCAATCACACTGATGCATCGTGGGTCCACGAATGTGATGATTCCATCAGAGTTATGGCGGGACAAGAACTCGGTGGGCACTGACATCCCGTTCATGTCCATGCACACAGGAGAACTGGTCACCTGGGATGCAGAAAACCCATGGTTGAGGTAACAGTGACAGAGACAGAGAGTGGGAATAATCCACATGGATTTAATTTCACTCATCCTTCCATGTCATTCATATGAAAAGCCTAAAGTGTTCAAATAGCGCCCATCACATCTTTAACGAACTGCAAAGGTTGGCCACTTTCTTTACATGTCTTGAGCTTCATTTGCTTTATGAACCAAGGGGAATAATGAAACATACACTCTCATGAGGTGGTTGTGGAGTTCCAAAGAGATATTGCATTTTAAACTTTGCCACAACGTTGGTACTTAGTAGGTGCTCAATTAATGTTAATACTCTTCCTTTCTCCCACCTTCCCTTTGATAACGATGGTAAATAAGCCTAATGAACTGGTCAAAATATTTGGAACCTAAACATTTGTGAGCTGAATTTACCCAAATATTCTTTCCTCACTCATCTGCAAAGAAATGCCCAGTGTTTGTCATACATGAATGAAATTGCTTATTCACGTGTCTGAAACTGGTCAGACCTAGGAAACCAGGGACATGAAAGATCAGTGACACCTGAACCATGGCTATTATGCCTCCCTCATCAGCAGGGGAGACCCTCCCATGTCCCAGGGAGAATGAACAGTCCAGTCGATGGAGTGGCTGCTTGTATGCCAGACACGTAGACATTTAATTTTCACAAGATAAAAAAGACACATTCCTTGCTCTTGGGGAGCTTGCAGGGATGAGCCTGTGCTCAGCTAAGTCCGTAAACCAGACAGTGAAAGAAGCTGACTGAGGTGAGAGCACAGGGCGGGCGTGGGCTTGATTTTAACTGAGCATCAGGGGCTCATTTTAGCTGGGTTTTGAAGGATGAGTAGATCATAAGGACACGAGAAGAAAGAATTCTGAAAAGAGAAGATGGGGAGCGTGTGGAGGGTTCCTAGAAAGGGCAATGGTGTGGTTTGGGAGAAGGATGTGGTAAGAAAGGACGAAGGGAAGAGGATGGGTGAAACGGTGAGTCCAGACTTCATCCAGCAGAAGCCGGGATGTGAGGAGAGCAGATCTCCACTTGGTGGTAACCGGCATGAGTCTGAGCACAGACCGGGGCAGCATGTCCATGCAGCGAGGCCTCTACTGCTCACGGCTCATGGTCCCTTTTCTTCTTGATGGAGCCTCAGCTTTTTCCCACAGAGTGAGACACGAAACCCACCAAGTACCATTCAAACCTCAGTCCCCTCTGTGATAATAAGCCTTTGAGATTAAATGGGCTCTGCGCTTTTTCTTACCTGGAGTCTCCCAATTGCCACCAGGCAATATTTACTGCCTTGTCCCACGTCAGCGTCCTCTTCAGGTATAGTCATTCCTGAAGTGAGAAATGCCAGTGTCATCCATAACACACCCAAGGTGAATGGAAAAGGGGGACTGTGCCCACGATTTTATTTTTGCCATCAAAAACACAGATCTACTGCTGGCCACTCAGGGCTGGGAGTCAGGTGATGAGTTAGCCTGCTCCCTGTCCGCCTCCTGCTTCTGTCTCTGCCTGCTGTCTTTTGATAATTTCATGGTCTACGTACTATCTGCATCTGTGAATCATGCAGAGAAACTTAAGGAAGATGAAATGGAAATAATTCATTTACACATTTGCACAATTTAGCCAAAACATTTAGTTGAGAAGGAAATTTCAGTAAGAAGCCTACATGGGTCCTTCAAGTTACGTAAATATCTCATGTATCTATAGACAAAGAATCGAACAAAGATCGTAAGAAGCAAACAAAAACAACAAAAATTAATCTGACATTACTAATTGCCAGACCTGGGGACACTACAAATATTTCCCCTTATCAGGGAAAGCCAGAATTTTCTAAAGGCTAGAAAGGAGAAATTGGTGATGGTGGTATGGATTAAGCATTGAAAACTAGTGCTCTAGATAGGAAGAATTGGTTAAAACAATCCTCATTGTCGATTGGGGGCAAACAAGAGTTTGGTCCAGTAAGGGTCTGGCATTGGGGTCCTTCGCAGTGGAAGGTTTTTGAACATCTGTCGCTGGTTAGAAATACTGCAGTAAAAACAAACATTCTTTTCTGATATCTGCTAGTCTGTTAAGCAGAGAATTTCCTTTTACACTGCGTAACACGTAATATAAATATTTCCGCACTGGATCAGACCAAAGGTTTCCAGTGACAGAGTCACACAAGTACAACCAGAGCCCCTCCCTATGGGCTTCAGAGGGCGGGTTCAGCATCACTGCGGTTCCACAGGCCAGAGAAATGTCACCCCCTCTCCACCCCCACCACACATTCCCCTCTCCTTTCTGTCCCTGTCCCAGCTGCCCTGCAGGGAACCCATCTCCTTAGTTTCTGGGCTGTCCCTGCTGCATTTCCTTTGCACAAGGAGCAGACACACAGACATTTTCTCAGACCCCTTCTCTCGAGGGCATTGTGCTGCAGACACTCCCTTGGACTTTGCTTATTTCACTTAACAGTTCCTCCTGGAATTCACGTCACACCCATTCAGTTCTTCCTCAACTCTTCTTTAGAGCTGCCTCATCCTGTTGGTGTGCATGGCCCATTCAACCACTCTCCTATGCAGGAATATCAAGGAGTTTCCAATAGTTTGCAATCAGAAATGATAATGCAACGAGCAACCTTGTTCATACGTATTTTCTTATCACTGGAGGGGCATCTTCAGGGCAGTTCCCTACTGGGATTACTGTGCAGAAAAGCCACCACATATGTAGTTGTATTTTGGCAAATTTCCCTCCAGAAGGGGTGCACCATTCTGCCTTTCCACCCACCATGTATGGGGGTTGGTTTCCCCATGGTCTTGGCCAACAGAATGTGCTGGCACATTATTTAATCTTTGTCAGTCTGATAGGTGAGAAAGGTTTATTAATGTAATTCTAATTTGCATTTCTCTAAATTAAGAGTGAGTCTGAACATCATTTCACATGTTTGAGGGTCATTTTTATATCTTGCTGCTCAGGGACTTGCCTCCTTCCCGTTTTTCTGTGTTGGTCTTTCTTCTCTCCATTTCTAAGTATTCCCTACATATCTGGCATACAGAGGCACCACAGAGCCTGTTGCTGTGAACGCTTTCCAACACGGCTCTCTGTCCTTTGTCTTTGCAGAAGATTTTAAAATTTCCAAGACTTTGTAAAGTCAGATTTATCAATCCTTTGTTACCTCTGGAGTCCTGGTTAGAAAGCTACTGTCTACATAAAAGTCAAAGATGAATTCCCTTCTGTTCCTGATACTTTCACGGCTTCATTTTATACATGTAGGTCCCTCATCCATTTGGAGCTGCTATTTCGCAGGGTGCATCTAACTCTTTTTCTAAATGGCTATCGAGTTGCTTTATTACCATTTCTTAAAAATGCAATGATTTGAGATGCTGCCTTCATCCCATAACACGGTCTCACACCTGGTTGGCCACCTCTTCCTTGCCACTGGCCCACTGTCCACTCAGGCAGCAGTAACACGCCTTTCGGTGACAGAGGCCTGACCATGTGTTTTAATGTCCGGCAGGACTTCTCCTCCCTTGTAGTTTTTCCTTTCCAGTGTGCTCTTGGCTATTCTTGAAGGTGTATTTTTCTATGTGAACTTCAGTATCAACTTATCCCATAAAATAGCCTGATTGCACTGACTTTGGAAATCAACTTTGGGAGAACTGACATCTTTATAACATTGAATTGGCTTACTTAAGAATAAGGAAACTTTCCCCATTTGTTTAAGTACAGTGTCTTTCAGGAGTGTTTCCAAATTTCCTCATACACACTTTTTATTAGTTTGCTTATGCTTAATAAAATTATTACTAAGTATTTAATATTCTTTGTTATTATAAATAAGATTTCTGCTACCACTATGCCCTCTGTTCATTGTTTATGAATATGAAGGATACTGATGTTTATACATCAACATTGCATTGTGCTACTTCAGTAAATTATTTGTTTCAGTTACTTTTGTCATTAATTCACTAGGCTTTTCCAGGTATGCTGGTATACAATTTAAAAACAGAGATAGTTTTTCTTTTTTATTAAAGATTCTTTTGCTTCTGATTTCTCTTATTTGCTTGTATGGACCATCTCTCTTACAATGTTGAATGGTAGCAGAGTCAGTGGGCATTCTTGCCTTGTTTCTGATCTTACTGGAAATGTCTCAGAGGTTTCTCAAATAAGATACTTCCTTTTGGACAAAAAGATATAAGACACATGCACACACATTTATCATGTTAAGAAATTATCTCTCAATATTATGCAGCATTTTCACAAATCTCTTTCATGGTTTAACAATGGACAGCTGGGTTCTAATATCTGTTCTGCACTCACTCTGGGACAGCATGTTGTTGTAGTTGAGATATATAAAGAAAATATGTCCTCATGTGGATGTGTAGTTGCAAAAGTAGAAAGTGTTCTCAGAATACTGTACGTATCCTTCTTTGATTTTTTTTTTACAAATCTTGAGAAGTGGTAGTTTCTTAAGGACTAATTGCAATATAAAATCCAAACTATATGAATGCATTTTATATTGTTACACTGTAACACAGATTGGTCTAACTTTGGATGGATTTTTTACCAATACATGATTTTGTATGTCATGGCTTGTTCATTTGAAAAATATTGGTTCACCATATTATACAGATCTTCTATATGTTGACATATTATATTATGCAACATTTTAAAAATCACATGTGTTAATATTACTATGTATATCTTCAGAAACATCTATAGACATTGATCAGAGTTGTGGTGTTGGATGCAAGCTTCCAAAATTCATGTTTTCCTAAGAATACTTGAACTTTACAATTGACAACAAATATCACTTCAAGGAAAATATTATTTGAGAAAATATCCACCAGATACACACGTTTGAACAACGATAGAAGTTTGTCAGTCATTCTTTCCAATGAAAACTCTTTTCGTGAAATGAAAAAAGCAGCCAGCTCAGCTCATGACCTGAGAAGCTCCTCCTTGACACAATCGCCAGATGTTGTTGCACAGCACAAGCTGCTTCACAGGGTACTTTCCATTCTGGGGTTTGATGCCATTCTCACGTGACACCAGCATTTACAAGTTTGTTTGTTTGATTTTGGTTGTAAGTGTGTGGAGACTAAGAGTACAAAGACTGCTAAGCTAGCATTCGGTGCCACTGCCTGGTTACACTAAGGCCCAAGCAAGTTTTACCCACCACACAGTGAAAAGGGCAAATAATATCTGGGAGTTGTAACGAAAATAGTTTTAACTTTGTGTGCCCTGACACTGCCCTGGGACTCCCGGGATCCGTGGGCCAGGTTCCGAGAACGGCTGCTGCCTGATGCGCTGCTGTTCCCCAGAATCTCTCCTCCCTCCCTGTGCCTTTTAAAATCCTGTCCCAACGTCTCTTTTTCTAGCCATACAGGAATAAACCCCTCGACTATGTCTCTAGTTAAACTTTTCTCTGGATTTCTATGACCCTCACTTACCAACCATAAATGTCCACATGGGTCTCACAGGTCTTTCAAGCTCCATCGTGTCTGAGTCTTTCTACCCAAACCCTTCAGTCTATTACCTCTGCTGTGGACAGGGCTGCTGGTGACCTGCCTCATGGACATCCTCTCCTTCCACGCTAAGTGCCCATGACTTGTTCAGAGTGGCAATGCGACCACGCCATAAATGGTGGTCATGTGACAGGGCTTTGGCCTGTCAGGTGAATGCAGAAGTCACTGTCCGTGGCTTTCAGGAACGCTCCTTCCTTCTGTGTGAAACACACACGTGGCAGGGGAGTCGTACCAGCTGTCTTGAAAGGCAAGGATGGTGGAGTAGAAAGCTGGGAGAATGCCCCCCGAGTACATCACAGCGCCACAGTACTAACTCTGGACTGCTCATCTTTGGATTTTCTGCCTGAGAGGAAAATCAAGGGTGTCCTGAAATTGCATATGAACTTTATGGATGCCCTGTATATGAAATAAAGTTATTTAAGGCCCTCATATTTGGGTTTTCTCATTTAGGCAGCAGAACTCAATCACTTCTTTGTATATATTCCAAGCTCTATTAGAAGCATTTCTACCAGTAGTAACATTTGTCACTGAACTGATTAGCAGCAAACCTGTGTCTTATCTGAAAGAGTGATGGAAGACAGTCTTCTTTCTTCTTTGGTGGAAGACAGTCCTCTACCTTCCACTCAGGAAGTCAAAGCTTTTTACCTTTTTACTTTTGTCCTTCCTCTCAGGGCGAAGGGATGGTTAGAACTCATCAGGAGAACGGAGTCCTCATCGCAACCAGGCTGTTCCTATTAACAAAGTCTCCGGGCTCCGTGCTTCTTTGACCCATCAAAGCTGCCTAGGTTTCTCTCTACTCTTAACTCGGGGCCTCTACCCTCTACTTGATTGGTCTGATTACTGTAAGCCATCAACATCTACCCGACAATTCTCTCAGGGTTCCTAGCGCTGTCTTCTGTCACACACCAGTGACTGAGGCCCTCCTAGGGCAGAACTCTGAGCAGAGTGTTCTCACGCGCTGCACATTAATGACACCAAACCTGGCTGCTCTGTTTCAACTCTACAATCCTCAGACAGACCCTGCTGTGCACACCGCTCCCAGAAGCTGGCAGTGCCACTCTTTTGCAGGAAATGAACAACATCCACTGCCTTCGGTATAGCACACGCAGCTCTTCACGACATTAACCATGCTCAGCACAGCCACCAAATGGCAGTCAGGACATGCATGGACAGCACACAGGTGCCTTCAGAGATGTTCAGCTTTCAGCTCCTCAGGGGTTTATAACAGCCACTCTTTTGGAGAGCCAGTGGGTTCCAGAACAATGCATTTGGCTGGGCAGCGGCAGCACACACAGCTGACTGAGGGCTGGTTCTGAACGCACAGAAGGGGCAGGGGGCGGAACGACAGGAAGAAGGCTTTCTCCTGCTCAGTAGAGGGACGAGGGTACTGCCCCCAGGTCTGAGAGAGGGAAAGATGGGACTCTACATAGGCAGGAGGTGTCCTCAGAGGATGCAAGTCCAAGCTCCCTGTGAAACTTGAATCCCACGGTCACCCATTTCTGCTTCACGTCCTCCTGTGGTGGGGTGAACGCCACAACCCAGAACACCTCAGTCTACCCGTCTCCTTGAAGATTCCACCACTGGTCCTAGCCTTGCCCTTGGGGTTGTACACTCTTCTGCTGCGTAGCTCTTTGGGCAAGTGAAGAGCATAATTATGTCCTTGCATCTTTTCCTTTCTAGGTCAAATATCCTCAGTCCTTTAAAACCATTCCTTGTACAAAAATGGTTTAAGTCTCCCCATATCCTTGTCACTTTCTGAATACGTTTCTGATTGCCTGTGCCCACAATGCCCTAGATGCGATCGTTACAGACACCTTCCACGCCTCTGGCTTACTGGTAGCACAGGAAGCAAGGTGTGTATTATGCTGACAGCTCCCCACAGCCAGAGAGGCTTTTATTTAGTTGTTTTTAATCATAATGGAGTTATGCTTCTAGCCAAAATGGAATAACAGAGATAAAATTTACCTTCTTGTCCGAAACCACAACAACAAAAGAAATAACTGTTTATAAGACACTGGCTATCAAGCAATGAACAAGAGTAACCCCTGGGAGATGGATAACAAATCAGACCAGCCCTGTGTGTGCTCCCAGCTCATTTCCTTAAGAGAGGTACCAAGCCAGAGACATAAATTTCACAGTGTCTGGCACCAAATAAAAAATTGCCAGGCATGTAATAAACCTGGAAAATAAAACCCACAATGACACAATGATTAAAAAAAAAAAAAAAAAAAAAATCAACCAGCCAAAATATGACTCAGAGCTGACACAGATTTTAGAATTAGCAAACAAACACATTAAACTATTATTATAAATGTTTTCCATATGTTTGAACAGTTAAGTAGAATCATGGAAGATACAGAAAAACCCAAATTAAACTTCTAGAGATGAAAACTATAATGTCTGAGATAAAAAATGTAGTGGGTGGTGTTAACTGCATATCAGACACGGCAGAAGACAAGACAGTTAACTTGACGACAGCAAGGGCAACTAACTATCCAAAATGAAAAATGGAAAGTAATACATTTTTTTTCAATGAAATGTGCATTACTGAGTTGTGGGAAACTTTAAGTGGCCTTATTAACAGACATGTAACTGGAGTTTCTAGAGGAGAGGGGAAGGGACACAGAAAAAAAAATATCTAAAGAAATAGTGGCTGAAAAAATCCCCCAATTTAATGCAAAATATAAATCTTTGACATAAAGTATAAAATGTAAAGATACTGCATTTTGATGGGAGATACTGTCAGCATGAGCTGAGCCTGAGTTCACACAGAACTGTCCATTGCACGTGTGGCTGAAATCAAAGTTGGTCCCTGTTGGAGTGACCTGAGCTCCCTGCCCCTGCTGCCTGATACATAAAATGGGCATGAGAACTCTCACCCTCCAGGATGCAGCCAGGACTGAATACGATGGTGCACGTGGAGCACCCGACCCAAGGCCAAATGTCAGCTTCCTTCTCATGTCCCTGACCTCATCCCCCAATTGCTGGTAAGCAGGTATATTTATGAACAAAGAAAGCAGCTGGCATAAATGCACTTTGCTATATTTAGGGGTCATCGCAGTGTAATAGGCCACACAGAACAGAGAAAACACCACGAAGCACCTCCAAACCAAATGGTGTAAAGAAAACTACCGTATATACTCGAGTATAAGCCAAGTTTTTTTGGCACAAAATTTGTGCCGAAAAACCTGAACTCGGCACAAAATTTTATACTTATACTCGAGTACATAGGGTATGTTTTTCTCAGTTCTGTCCTTTGGTGGAATCCTTTAGCAACTGGCTAAAACTTGAGACCATTCTTATTTCTTCCTTCAACAAGTGTCGATTGAGAACCTTTGCTGATTTTTAAAAATCCCTACAAATTCTCTTTATCTTTCTCCCATCAGGGATTGAAGTTATATTCCTTTGTGACTAATAAAATACAGGGGAAATGACACTCGGGGCCCTTTAGACAAGTGGACCGAGACACCGTGGAGCAGAAACAAGCCATCCTTGCATACCCTGTCTGAATTCCTAATCCACAGAATCTGTGAGCATAACTAATGGTGGTGGTTTCATGCCAAATAATAAAATAAAATAATCCCAACTGAAAGGTGCATCAGCCCACGAGTGGATAGGAAGAGACTGGGGGCCTTAAGACACTGTTCCTTTAAGCATATAAATGGGCTCATTTCTGAGAATGCACTGTAATCAACCAAGTAGAATAATGCTTGGCTTTGCAGAAATTAAGTTGCAACCTGTTAACTAAATAGTTTAGGTTTTAATGCGGGCAAGTAATTGTTAGTTGTGAATGGAATCTAAGCATACGATTGTAAAATTTCCAGAAAATCTTTAGTAAATCCCAACTTCCTTATAGAAATTTTTTTTTTTTTCCCCAGTTTTTGGCCGAGGCTGGGTTTGAACCCACCACCTTTGGTATATGGGGCCGGCACCCTACTCCTTTGAGCCACAGGTGCCGCCCAGGAATGAATTTTTTAAAGTGCATAGATCTGAAGGTTTTCCTTAGGACACGGGAGTCAGATAAGGGATGGATCCAAGTCAATGGGGTCAAACACTTGTAAACACTTGTAAAGCGGCCCTGATACCAACCCTCACATGCCATTACAGAGATTTAACTGCCAAGGAACTTTCAGCCACTGCCTCTCAGGTAACCAGAGGCTTGAGGCTGTGAATGGAATCTAAGCATATGATTGTGGATGACTGCTGTGGATGACGGCAGAAAGGCAGGGGAGGGCTCTGGCATTAGTAGACAGAAAGGATTTAGAATCAAGTTCTCACATGCCACTTGTAACAAAATGCCTGTACAGGGTAGGACTGTGCAATCTTCATATTGTTGTCTGGATATTTAGATTTTTATTTATTTTCCAAGCATTGCTTGTATAATATTCTGAAGTAATCCATGATCTTTAAAAAGGATTTTGAGGCTGGGCATGGTGGCTCATTTCTGTAATCCTAGCACTCTGGGAGGCTGAGGGGAGTGGATTCCTTGAGCTCACAAGTTTGAGACCAACCTGAGCATGGGTGAGACCTGTTTGTACTAAAAATAGAAGAACTAAGCGAGTGTTGTGGTGGGCACCTGTAGTTTGACCTACTTGGGAGGCTGAGGCAAGAGGACCACTGGAGCCCAAGAGTTTGAGGTTGCTGTGAGTTGTGACGTCACAGCACTCTGCCCTGGGTGACTGAGTGAGAGTCTGTCTCAAAATAAAAAAAAAGAATAAACAATAAAAGAGACAACTATTCTCAATTAAAAAATAGATGAGAAATTTGAATATTACTTCAAGGACGACGTATCAATGGTAATAATGAGAATGCTCAACATCCTTACTCATTAAGAAAATGCAACTCAAACCACAATGAGATACCACTGCACACCTATTAGAATGACTATGATAATTTTTAAAAATGCAATACCAAATGTTGGTGAAGATGTGGGAAACTAGACCCCTCATACCCTGCTGGTAGAACGTGAGCTGGTGTAGCCACTGTGGCAAATGGCCTTACAGCCCATCATGAGGTGAGGTGTGGGGCTGCCCTGGCATCGG
This sequence comes from Loris lydekkerianus, assembly GCA_963574355.1. Taxonomy (NCBI): domain Eukaryota; kingdom Metazoa; phylum Chordata; class Mammalia; order Primates; family Lorisidae; genus Loris; species Loris lydekkerianus. Next base: position 39,784 of record CAUYPK010118524.1, read on the forward strand.
CAATCCACCCCTAGGTACACATCCAAGAAAACAAAACATCATGTCTGCATTAAAACGTACATGTGAATGTTTGTTGCAGCCTGTTATTCACAACAGCCAAAAAGTGGAAGCAACCCAAATGTCCATTAACTGATGATGGATAGACACAACATGGCAAATCTGTAAATGGAACATTTTTCAGTATGGATGAAGCTCGGCAATCTTACACAAAGTGAAAGAATCCAGACTACAAGACTACAAGCTGCATCTGAGTTCATTCATACGAATATCCAGAACAGGCAAGTTCACAGACACAGAAGGTAGATGAATGGTTGCCTTGAACTGGGAAGAAGTGAGGAGTGACTGATGTGGGCACCTATGTTGATTTCAGGTCCTGGCCTAGCGCTACAATGTACTACTTTTATAGTTCATTACTACCCATAATACATCTGAAATAGATTTTGATATGTATCCTTCATGTTTTTCCAAATGATCAGCTGTCCTCTAAGTTCGTACTGTTTTTCCTCTTTTCTTTCCTTCCTTCCCCTTCCTCCCTCTCCTCCCCTCCCTTTCTCTCTCTTCTCTCCTCTCCTCTCTTCTCTCTCTCTTTCTTTTTGACAGTCTCACTCTGCTGCCCAGGCTAAAGTGCCATGGCATCATAGCGCACAGCAATCTCAAACTCCTGGGCTCACGCGATCCTCTTGCTTCAGCCTCCCAAGTAGCTGGGGCTATAGGCACCAATGCCAGGCTAGTTTTTCTATTTTCAGTAGAGATGGGATCTTGCTCTTGCTCAGGCTGGTCTCGAACTCCTGAGCTCAAGCAATCCTCCTGCCTTGGCCTCCCAGAGTGCTGGGAGACAGGCGGGGGACATTGCATTTGGCTTGTTTTCCCTCTCCCACTAACTGAAAATACTTCCTCTACCACATAGCACATTTCTAGAGATACTGGAGTTGGTTTTAAGACATTTACGCCTGCTCAGTAATTTGATTTCTAAATTTATTTACCAAACCTTAATTATTTGTGCTTTAAAATATATTTTCATATCTAGTAAACCAATTATTCCCCAAAACTCTGTTCATTGAATTTTATTATCTATGTATTTGTCTATAAGCATTTGAGAATTAATTTATCATTTGAAAGGAATTCCACTGGGATTATTATTGAAATTGTATTAAATGGACAGCTGAAATTAGAAAGTACTGAGATCTTTAGAATGCTGGCTCTCCTATCAAAGCATATGCCCGACTCTGCACTCAGCCCAACCAGTCATATCACCTCAATATCATTTTGTAGTTTAAAGAAATCTTACATCTTTCATGTTAATATTGTTAATGTGTAATTAGCATTGTTGTTATTTTTATAATGGGTGATGGGTTTTTTTTTTCATGTTGTAGTTTCTCAGTAGTTACTGATCTTTTTTATTATCAGGGTAATTAACATATCCATCATCTCAAATATTTATTGTTTCTTTGTGTTGGGAACATTCAATATCCTCCTTCTAGCTATTTGAAACTATACTATATATTATCGTTAACGTAGCCACCCACAATGCCGTAGAACCCTCGAACTTATTCCTCCTAACTAGCTATAATTTTGTGTCCTTTAATAATTATCTCTCCCTAGTCCTTCCTTCCTCTTCCCCTTTCCAGCCTTCAGCATCTTCCATTCTACTTTTTTATTTTTATGAGAGCAACATTTTTAGTTTCCACATGTAAACGAGAACATGCAGTGTTTAACTTCCCATGTCTGGTGTATTTCACTTACAAGCATCCAGTTCCATCTGTGTTGCTGTGAATGACAGGATTTCATTCTTTTTTACGGCCACATAGTATTCCATGGTGAATACAGACTATGTTTTGTTTTCTTTTCTTTTTTTTTTTTTTATATTTTTATTGTTAAATCATAGCTGTGTACATTAGTGCAATCGCCTGTACCCATTCTAAAATGCACCATAGTCTGTCCTTGGGCACCTACCGTATATACTCGAGTATAAGCCGAGTTTTGTTCGGCACAAAATTTGTGCCGAAAAACCTGAACTCGGCACAAATTTTGTGCCGAAAAAACTCGGCTTATACTCGAGTATATACGGTATGTTGGTTCTATATCACAGCCTAGTGCTGCAGTAAATGAGGAGGTACAGATGTATATCTGATACTCTGATTTCCTTTCCTTTGGATAAATGCCCAGTGGTAGGATTGCTGGATCACATAGTGGGTCTATTTGTAGTTTTCTGAGGAATCTTCATACTGTTTGCAGTGGCTGTGCTATTTTACATTCCTACCCACTGTGCATAAGAATTCCCTTTTCTCTACATCCTTGCTAGCATTTGCTATTTTTTGCCTTTTTGAAAATAACTACCCTAACTGGGGTGAGACAGGGTCTCAGTGTGTTTCGGTGATGTCTCAGTTTGCACTGTGGTGATTAGTGATGTTGAGCATTTTTCCACTTGTTTTTTGGCCATTTCATATTAAATATTCCAATAGATTTTCAGGTAGATAACAGTAACATCTGCAACAATGTTAATTCTGTCTTCCCTTTCTTTCTTTTATCCCTTTAGATAGATAATTATGTCTTTTTTTCTTATTGCCTTCGAATAGAAATTTCAAAATGCTGTTGAATAATACTGTCGATATTTCTCACTTTAATCAGAGTGGTTCTAACATTTCACCATTCGACATAAGATATTAATTCTTGATTTCAGGTATGTGTTTGTCTATGTTAGGGAAATATATTTCTATTACTAGTTTACAAAGGTATTTCTTCATTTAAAAAATTAATACTTACAATTAATTTTTTGTCATATAGTTTTTCTCCTTTGATTAATTAGACTAACAGATTAATGTTAAAATTGTATTCTTATAATGATATGTATAGCTACAACTATTAATGTGATTTAATAATATTCTATTTCGTATCTTTATACAAGTAAATAAAATTGGGTCCATAGTTTTTTAGTTTATATATCAAAGTTGTACTAATTACAAAAACAAAGCAATATATTTTCTACCTTTTCCTGTGCTCTGGAAGTATTTAACCCTTTCTAATCTAATTTTTCTGCTAACTACATATATTATTTATTCTGGGCAGGAAAGAGGTTGTGGATTACTTGTAATTATCCTATTGTTTTAAAAGAGAAAAACATAAGTATGAATTCACTGGATGATTTTATTATTTATTTTAGGTTACATAAAGTAATTAAAGTGTTTATTTTTTTTATAATTTTTTTGAGAGTGATACTTCTTGAAGCAATCTCCAGGATGAAGTCCTGGTTTCCTTTTGCATGTCTCACACTAGGAAATGGTTTCTCTCCTTCAACTGTTCTCCTTTCTTCTGCTGCAAACCAGGCAATCCTTGCTGATTGTGTTTTCATTTTTCATTATAAAATTCATCTTCCCATTTTGCCTTTCCTTGGTGTCAGAGATGATGGTCTTCCTCTCTTCCTTGAATTTCTGTTCCTCACGTTGCTCACAAGCTGGGTGAGGAGCTCTGTCCTGTAAGAAAGGAGTGTCTGCACTTCTCCACTCTCCTTCTTATCTAAGGAGTAGGTAAGGATGTAGCTGTTCACAATTGCAACTTCCATCAGTCAGAAAAATGATTATCTTATCTAAGGAGTAGGTAAGGATGTAGCTGTTCACCATTGCAACTTCCATCAGCCAGAAAAACGATTATCTTATCTAAGGAGTAGGTAAGGATGTAGCTGTTCACAATTGCAACTTCCATCAGCCAGAAAAATGATTATCTTATCTAAGGAGTAGGTAAGGATGTAGCTGTTCACAATTGCAACTTCCATCAGCCAGAATAATAATAATTTTTTCTACCATTTGAAGGACCTCCTTGTAAATCCGTAACATCCACAGTATGATCAGCTCTGTCCATTCTTCCCACAAACTTTGTGTATTCTAAAATAACTGTTTTTCAAATTGAACAGGCTGTTTCTTACTATAACCAGTGATTAACTGTGTTTGAGGACCAAAGAAAGCACTCAGCATTGTCACTAACCTCTTGTCATGATATGAGAGGCACAAAAAAATATTAATATATCAGATGTCTTCCTATATCAGAGCCTAAAAGGAAAATCCTAACATTGGAGGAGGTCTGACATAGGATTGGAAAGGGTTTAAACAATTTGCCCATAAAACCTTCTAGGCCTAGAACCATTTGGGGAATAGTTTTTTGTCAATTTTTTCAATTTTCTTACGCAGCTTTGATCTTTTCCCAATTTTTAAAAATCTGTTTGAAATTTGGTTACATATTTTCTTTTAGAATTTAGCTTTCTTTCCAAAGATTTTAGCACACATAAATCACGTATTATAAGTTATCAAACTTTTTGTGGTTAAATTTCTTTATTCTAAGTATATATTTATTTTCATTTTTTAAACTATAATTAGACTTCTCAGAAGTTTTCTTTTTCACCAGTCTTGATGAAGAATTATTTATAAATTGGATAATCATGTTGTTTTCTAATTTAATTCTTCTCATTTTAATTTTTTCATTAATCCATTCCTCTTAGTTTGTAATCCATTCCTCTTAGTTTGCTCATGATATTTTATTATTCTTTTTCTATTTTCATAAGTTAAATTAATAGTTCATAAGTTAAATTTCTTGTTTTCTTGCATTTAATAATAAAAATACTTCGAAGTAGCTGGGTACAGTGGCTCACACCCTCAATCTCAGCACTCAGGGAGGCCGAGATGGGAGGATCTCATGAGCTCAGAAGTTCAAGACCAGACTGAGTAAGAGTAAGACCCCATCTCTACTACAAACAGAAAAATTAGCTGGATGTTGTGGTGAGCATCTGTAGTCTCAACTGCTTGGGAGCTGAGGAAGGAGGATCGCTTGAGAGTTTGAGTTTGCTGTGAGCCAGGATGAGGCTACAGTACTCTACCTGGGGTGACAGAGTGAGACTATGTCTGGAAAAAAAATTCTTTTGCAAAGAAGCTTTCATTGTTTTGGACACATTGCTAATATGGAGTGTGGCCATGGTTATTAATTACAAAATAGTCAGTATTTAGATTTTTGATCCTCATACTTTACCAAAAGTTATTTGATATAGGTTCCTTTGTACAAAAAATTGATTTTTTAAAATAGAAGTTTTTAACTACGAATTTCTAGATTTATTGTATTGGGTTTAATTAATTTAGCCTTTCAAGTTTTATACTATAAAATTTATTGAAGTTTTAAAAATCCATTTTTAAGATGCTACATGAAAATTAGAAATTGGGTCTATATATGTGGAATCGAGACTACTATTTTACATACCCTTGATATCTTTCTTTATATTCTGACTACTTGATTTATCAAGATCTGAGAAAACTCATTAAAGGTGCAATGAAAAATAGTTTAATTAATTCCTTCTTGTATTTTTAACAGTTCTGCTTCATATATTTACACATTATAAAATTTCATGACTATTCTATTTTACGGCGAACTCATTTTTGGTAACATAAATGCACTTTCCCATTAAACACAGTCTGTTTTAAATTTACTTAATATGAATACTCCAAACCTATGCTTTCATTTTATTGCTGTACCTTCCCATCCACTTATTTTTAACTCTTTTCTCTTCTTAATTTGTTTCCAGATTGTCTCTTAAAAATTTCCTGATACTATTTTTTCAGTTTTGATCCACTCTGAGACTCTCTGCTTCTACTTTAGGTATCGGCCCATTCACATTTACTGCTTTAACTATATGTTTGGTGTCACTGTAATTTTATTTTATAATTTAAAAAAGTTTTAATATTCCATCATTCATTCCTTTTTAAATTCTCTGGCTAGTGATGAAGTTTTATTACCTTTCACCTAGTAATTTATGTTTCATATTTTACTCCTCTTATAATTATTGTTACCTTTACATTAAAAGTAATAAAAGTTCCATTTCTTTACTCACATCAACTTTTCCTCTTAAAAGATAAGAAATTCAGCTTATTTACATGTCTTTCCTCTCCACCTTCCATTTTTTGATTGAAGTAATCTGGGATGTTTAGATTCATGTTATTATTAATAAGTTAAATTTTACATTCTGCATCTTGTCTTTCAATAATCAGACTTTAAAATTTCTATCAGTTTAATAATTACATGAAGGACACACAGTGTGCCTGGCTTCATTGTTGTCTGTCCTACGCAGCACTTCTTCATAAAATTCTTTATTTAAACAAGTGGAGTGTCTTCTGGCATACATATTTTCAGCAGGAATCAAGTCAGTGGCATGTTTTCTGAGCTCTTGCTACTGAGCTTATATGTAAGTGACACTTCCAATTTGTCCCTTGCTTTTTAACTGATGTAACTTTTTTATACCAGTTTGCTCTCAAAGAAAGAAGAGATCAGAGTTCATCTATACACTTGGACATTGAGATGAGTTCCACAAGGTCCAGATGAAGGGAAAGAAAAAAATTTAGTTTTATTGCAGTTTTAACTGGTCAGTTTGGTGCCCATCAGTCCATAAAGAGAGAGCTGCAGTAACTCTGGGGTAGCTTGTGACAGAGTATTTCTATTCCTTGTCATGCTAGCCTGCAGCTGGCCACACCAGTGACCCTCCCTCTAACTGGCAAGTGGGTTCTCATTAAGGGCTAGGCTTCAGAAGGCCTCCCTGCCCATCTTGGTTGGCAGACCACAGCACCAACTGTGAGTTGTAGTCACCTTAATGAGACCCCAGGGGCACTAGGGCTTCCTCTAAAGTCCTTCTCCTTGGGCCTTTAACTCAGAGTTACTATTATGTATATGGGGAGAGAGCTCAGTGATTCCTCAGGGGGCACTTTCTTGAATACAAAATCAATTATAGGCAAGTTGGTGCTTCCCCAAATCCAGTCTTACTTGTGTCATATCTTGCAGAATTTCCCTAAACTTTCTGGCAGGTAGAGGCTTCCTTTCCTAATTTTCATGCCAACAAACACATTCTGGTATAATTATATTACTTTTATCCTTCCCCTGGAGTTTGGAAGATGGAAAATTTTTCATAGTTCTAATTTGTTTTCACATAAAAGGTAATTTTACAGTATAGAACTTTTTTTGTAATTTCCTAGTATCAGAAAGTTTATATATTGTATTGTATTCCTAGATACAACATTTAATTATTTCAAACAAATTGATTGATGCTAACTTACCCAGGCAACTACTGTAGACACTGGAGTTCTTCCTCTTGTGCTTTTTGCAAGTGAACATCACCTTTTGCAAAGGCACATCAAAATTTTTATGCATTTCAGGTTAATTCTTTAGATTAGATTCCTGGAAGTAGGAGTGTGGGTTCAATGTGTATGAAATCTTAGTGGACCTGAAAATACATTAACAGTTAAAAAATAAGGTTTAAGGCTTGGCGCCTGTAGATCAGTGGCTAGGGTGCCGGCCACATGCACTGGGTCTGGTAGGTTCGAACCCGGCCCAGGCCTGCCAAAGAACAATGACAACAACAACAACAAAATAGCCCGGTGTTGTGGCGGGCACCTGTAGTCCTGGCTACTTGGGAGGCTGAGGCAAGAGAATCACTTAAGCCCAAGAGTTTGAAGGTGCTGTCAGCTGTGACACCACAGCACTCTACTGAAGGTGACATAGGGAGACTCTGTCTCAAAAACCAAAAAAATAAGGTTTAATTTATGTGCACATAGGGAAGTAAAACTCAACAGGAATCAGGCAGGTGGGCAGGGGAAGAAGGGGTTGGGTTAATTCATCTAATGGGTACAATGCACACATTCTGGGTGAAGGGCACACTTAGAACTTTGGCCTGAAATGTACAAAACAAGCTACATAACCAAAATGTGTGCACCCCTGTGATATTCTAAAATTTTAAAATATATGGTTTTATTCTACCTTGTGAACACTGAAGAATTACATATTCCTAAAAATCTTCACTAATTCAGCAAAAGCAGAATATAAGTTCATTTGATCTTTGTTTTCTACATTTGCTTATTTTTTTCTCCATATCTTTTTTCATAATTCTCCTTCTGTATTAGTTTGCCAGGGCTCCTGTAATAAGGCACTGTAACCGAGGAGCTTACTGGACATTTGCTGTCTTGCAGCTGAGAAGACTAGTAGACTGAGGCACAGGAGTCAGCAGGTCTGACCCCTGCCGTAGGTGCCAAGAGGGAGATCCTCTCCCCCAGCTTCTGGGCTCCCTGGCAATCTCCAGCGTTCTCTGGCATGCTGATGCACCCCCTCATCCCTGCTTTCATCTGCAGGTGGCATTCTCCTTGTAAGCCACATCTGTGTCTGCATTTCCCTCTTTTATAAGGACATCAGTCATAATGGATTAGGGACCATCTTCATGGGCAGGCGTGACCTCATCTTAGCTCATCATGTGTGCTAGACCTTATTTTCAAATAAAGTCACATTTTGAAGGATTAGAGATCGTAACTTCAACCTATGAACACCTGGAGGAACACATTCAAACCCTAAGATGTTCTATGAATATGTTATGTATGTTCTTGCCCTTTTGTCTCGTAGGTCAGGCATGGTACAAACACAGCGTGTGAACTGAGGGACGCCCTCACCCCCGACGGGCAGCAGGAACTGATCATGGACATTTCCCACTCATTACAGAAGCTGGTCCAAAACAGCCAATCAAAATGGACCATAAACTACAATCTATTTTCCGTTTCTCTTCTTTAACTTAGCGTATACATTATTTCCATAATAATGATTAGATAATTTTTTTAAATAGTGAAATTTTACACTGGATTACCTTCTGGATAGGTACTCCAGGGTGTGTAACTGGGAAATGCCCAGAGGGATTTAGTCACCAAACATTCACCAGCTTCCTGCTGAGTTCTAAGCTCTGTGCTCAGGAGTTAAAAATAATATGGTCTTGCCCTCTTGGAGGAGCAAGTAAGCACAAAAAGATGCACAGACAGCCACAATCCAAGTACAAGGTGACAGACCTCATAGACCAAATGGCTGGGAAGGAACTGGCAGAACACTGGTGAAGGCTTGATGGAGCAGGCGTCTTCAGAACGGGGCCTTGTACGTTTGGTGGGACCAGCAGAAACCGGGGATCACACTCCAGGCTGGGATGACACCAAAGGGACGGAGGGGAAGTGTGGTGCAATGACAGTATTAGAGCAGCAAATCAGGGACAGGACTGCGAGCAGGTGCAGGGGTGTGCAGAGTGGGTGCAAGTGTTAAAGCCAACAAGCGTCAGGCAGCAGCTAACCAGAGGGGCTGATGACCGCAGGCAAGAACCAGTTTCAACCAGCTTGCCAGGTTTCTCTGCCACCTTACATGAACTTTGGTTAATTACAATATCTTTTACATGGTAGTGTTAAAATTTCTCTGCCCTTGAAATCACTGTGACAGTTCTGAGACAACTATATAAAGTATAAAAACAGGAAAGAATCCAATTCTAGGACTTACTGTCTACATTCTTAGTAAAAGCCAACCCCTTAGCATTGACTATCCTTCCCTTCAATTAGTGAGACTTCAAAAAAACCAGAACCCACATCCTCCCAGTCAGCTGCTCTTTTGAACCTGCCCGCTCTGCTAGCTGAGCCCGTACTTTCCCTTTTAATAAAAAAGAGTTACTTCCCTTGCGTGGTGCATCTTGAAATTCTCTTCCTGATGATAACCTGCAGCTTGGAAAAACCTCCACTCAGAGCCTACTAACAATGGGTGGGACAGTTGGACAAAACATCCTCCTGAGGCCACCAGCTAACAGCCTGCAGTATCAGCTGACCAGAACAAGGCCTCTGTGCAGTACAGACAGATGGCCCAGAGGCCACTCACTCAAGCCAGGTGCTTTACCTGGAAAAGGCCCCCATGATGCCAGCAAGCTGTGCTGTTTTCTAGACCATGAATGATGAGAAACAGCAAATTGTGGGCAGATCAGGTCAGTATAAAAGTAGGCTCATGGAAAGAAATGTGAGGTGAAAGGATTATACCCCCGCTTTATCCCCCGCTAAAAGGGGAACAGGGCAATGAACCCTGAAAGGGCATGAAGAGAACAGAAAAACAAACAGCAGCCACAGCAGCGCTGAGGGGCTTGTACTTTAAAAAGCTTTTCCCTGAGGACAGTTATGAATTCAGAGTTCTAAATTTGTAATGAGCATTTTGCATCAGCAGGGAGAGAGACAAGCATGTCCTATGCCTTTTATTTAAGCAGATAAAAAATTCTGTGGGGGCCAGGCTGGGGGTGCTCACCTGTAGTCCCAGCTACCAGGGAAGCTGAGGCAAGAGGGTCGCTTAACCTGGGATTCAAGGTTGCAGTGGCTATGATGACACCACTGCACTCTAGCCTGAGCGGCCAAGCAAGACCCTCAAAAAAAAAAAAAAAAAAAAAAGGCAGGGCGCAGTGGCTCACATCTGTAATCCTAGCACTTGGGGAGGCCAAGGTGGGTGTATGCTTCAGCTCAGGAGTTTGAGACCAGCCTGAGTAAGAGTGAGACCCCATCTCTACTAAAATAGCCAGTTGTTGTAGAGATCGCCTGTAGTCCCAGCTACTTGGGAGGCTGAGGCAAGAGGATCGCTTGAGAGTAGAAGTTTGAGGTTGCTGTGAGCGCTCTACCCAGGGCAACAAAGTGAGACTCTATTTCAAAAAAAAAAAAAAAAAAAAAATTTCTGTCCTATTCATAATATACAAATCTTTTCCCATTCTGAAGGTTGTCTATTTGCTTTGGTTGTTGTTTCCATAAGCTGTACAGAAGCTTCTACAGAGAACTCAAATTAATCAACAAAAAAACCCAACAATCCCATATACCACTGGGCAAGAGACATGAATAGAACCTTCTCCAAAGGAAGACGGTTGAATGGCTAACACACACATGAAAAAATGTTCATTGTCCCTGATCATCAGAGAAATGCAAATCAAAACTACTCTGAGATATCACCTAACCCCAGTGAGAATGGGCCACATCACAAAGTCTCGAAGCTGCAGATGCTGGCGTGGATGTGGAGAGAAGGGAACACTTTTACACTGCTGGTGGGACTGCAAACTAATACAACCTTTTTGGAAGGAAGTATGGAGACTCCTCAGAGAACTCAAACTAAATCTCCCATTTGATCCTGCAATCCCATTACTAGGTATCTATCCAAAAGAAAAAAATCCTTTTATCATAAGGACATTTGCACTAGACTGTTTATCATGCAGCTCAATTTACAATTGCCAAAATGTGGAAACAGCCTAAATGCCCACCAACCCAGGAATGGATTAACAAGCTGTGGTATATGTACACCGTGGAATACTATTCAGCCATTAAAAAAGATGGAGACTTTACAGCTTTTGCATTAACCTAAATGGGAATGGAATACATTCTTCCTAGTAAAGCATCACAGAATTGGAGAAGCAAGAATCCAGTGTACTCAATTCTAAGATGAAGGCAGCAGACGAGCTAATACAAGGGGGAGAAGGAGAATGAGGGATCTGGAAGAGGGGAAAGGAGGGCGATGGGAGTCACAGCGTATGGCTCACCTCTTGAGGGCAGGACACAATTATAAGAGGGACTTTAACAAATGCAATGAGTGTAACCTAATTCTTTGTACCCCCAATGAATCCCAAACAATAAAAAAATTACAATAAATTTCTATGGGATGTGAAATGATATAAACAAAATCAAGACAAACATCAGGGTGAGAAGTACCACACAGTAGAACCTCCCTAGCTGACCCTATACTGACCTGCCTAGCCGACCACCTCCCTAGTGACCACCTCCTTAGGTTGACATAATCTCCACAGACTGGACATGCACCAGACGCACGTATCAGTACAGCGTCTTATAAGGGTGGTTCCTTATGTGACCACCTCCATATGTTGACCAGTATGTTATAGTCCCTTGGATGTCACCTCACAGAGGTTCTACTGTATTGGTAACACATATAGCAATCAAAGGAATATTCTTAATGTTATAAACACCTCCTAGATGGAAATAAGAACCACTAGTATAAAAATGGGCATGTGCCATGAATAAGCAACTCACAAGGAAACGCAAATAATGAGTATCTCTAGAAAAGATGTTCGACGTCGACAATGAAGAAAGTCCAATTTAAAATGTCACCCCTCCCCTAAACTATCAGAATGGCAAAACTTACAGAAGAATAAAAACACCCAGAATTAGTAGGAGGAAGGGGAAAGTATACATCCCTTTGTGCTCTGGAGGGTAATTTGATGGCAGCTACTAAAACATAAACTATCCCTGTAACAAGTCTGAGACTACCCTTCAGAAATACCAGCTCCGGTGGATAAATATTTGCATGCAAGGATGTCTGCTTCAGCCTCCTTTGCAAGAGCCCCAAAGTGAAGACAACCTTAATGTCCCCAGATGGAGAAGGTTGGTGGGACACTGTGCAGCCATTTAAAAGAATGGCAACAAATAGAACTATATGTACTAACTTGGAAATGTGTTTATAACATTCACGAGAAGTTTAAAAGAAAAAAGAGTGGGTAATAAAATATAGAAAATAAGCCCCATTAAAAAAAATTCTGTATAGACAAAAATGTAGAATGGAAAGCATTGGAATGCTGCCATTTATGTGATCCCTAGGGGTAGTGACAGGAAAAGAGGGGACACTTTTTAATTCACAACCTTTTAAAAATTAAAAAAGTGGGTTTTTGAGTGAATTCTACTTTATTTTGCAAGGTATTCTCCCAAATTTCATTAATGAACAAAGACTGCTTTTATAATCATAAAAACAATGACAGAAAATAAAAGAAGATGTGCACATGATGTTTGGTGCTTAGAGAGGCAGGTGTCACAGACCTGGGAAATTTTCTCTTGTTGCACCTCATTCCCCAGCGATGCCAGAAACAGGATTGTGGTGTGCCGACGCTCAGATTCCAAAACCCTGGCCCTCGGTTATCCAATTGAGGGATAATGTGCCTGCTTGATGATGGCAGAAGTTTAATTCTAAAATATTTGGCAGAGATGCAACATTTCTTTCCAAATTACTGCCATTAAATCATGCAAATTAACAAGCAGCTTCCTTTGCCTACAAGAGGCAATGCAAATGAGTGCAGACGATATTAGTTCATATCCAATAAATCGGGCCCCGCTTCTCGGCGCTCAGTGGTCTCCTGTGGTGAATCCCCCTCAAACGTCCTCTCCCACGGCTCTCCCCTCTTCTGCCTACCTCTCCCTGTGGCCCACAGGCTGTAAGCAGATTATGTGATGATTCTTTTTGATTATCTATGGTATTGGCTATCACAAAAATTATGCAAGGACCTTTTTGTTGTTTTTTTTTTGCTCATCAGCTTTGGTTAGTGTTTGTGTATTTAATGTATGGCCCAAGAAAACTCTTTGTCTTCCGACACAGCACAAAGAAGCCGAAAGGTTGGACACCCCTGAACCTCATCTCCACAGTCATTTTGCCATAATACAGCTTTGACCATATTTTAGTCTTTTTTAAAAGAGTAACAACAAAACAAAGGCCCTCACTGGTCAGCAATTTCAGCACCATTCTAGCAAATGATTCTAGCAAAAAAGCACATCTTGGGGTCTGTTTGGGTGATCAGCAAGGAGGGGATATATGATGTGAAATGTAAATATTTTGGTGGTTTTTTTTTTTGGCAGTTTTGGCCAGGGCTGGGCTTGAACCTACTACCCCTGATATATGGGGCTGGCGCCCTACTCCTTGAGCCACAAGTGCTTCCCGAAATGTAAATATTTTGATAGAGGAATAAAATAACTTTCTGCTACAGGATGGCTGAGTGTTCCCCCCCTTCTCTCCCCTCACAGCACACTGACCACTTATGCGGGCCTTTTGGAACGGGACCTGTGGCCCACACACAGGGAGTGAAGTAGACATTTTTATTCTTTGGAGAGAATATTTCAGAGCACACAGGCTGAGCTCTGCAGGTCACCTCTTGATATAAAGAGGCTCAAGTCTTTATATTTGAAGTGGTGGCGACAGTTTTCTCTCTGGATGTAAGGGACACTGGCTTCACCTATGGAGTCCTCCTGACTAGTACAATAAGTGACAAAACTGCTTCTGGGGAAGGATCCTTTAAAGGGAAAGTGGTCATTGTCCCTGGCACAAATGTCTGTAGAAGACAAGTCTAATGGGGACAGTGTGGCTTGATGGTTATGGAAGGCTCAGCTGGGGTGAGCAGAGGTGTCCTGACTTCAGAATCCCAATTCTACATTTTACTAACTGCAAAACCTTTGGTTTCTCAAAGCTTCAGGACATGGGAGTAAGAGTTCTTATCTGTGAAATGGGCATAATCGGAGTCACTATTCTATGGTGCTGCTGCAGGCGTTAGATGAGAAAACACACATTAAGCATTTGGCACAGTGGGACTCGGCAGGCCCAGTTCTTGTTCTCACTGTGATGCTGACACTGCTGTCCATGGCCTAGTCAGGACTGGTAGAGTCACCCCCTGGATGGGCTGGCATCTCATGAGGCTTGGCTCTGCACAGCTGCAGGCCTCCCGTGCAGGGTCTGGGCACAGTCAAGGTCAAGAAGTGCTGTGGAGCTGAGGGATGTCAGGGTTGGCAGAGATTCAGAACCTTCCAGAGCTTTAGCCTCTCCCTCTGCCAGGGTGGAGGGGCTGGCCTGAGGTAATAGCCAAGGTTCTCTCTGGTTCTGACATTCTACAGGCCTAAACCAGAGGTAAGCTCCTGACAGTCTGCTGCAGGCCAGACAGTCAGCCATGGACGAGACCTGGTTCCTATTCTCCCTGGGTTCGCCAGCTCATTACAGTGCCATCTGGTTAGCGTTATAATAGAGAAGAGAACACTCTGTCTTGAGGAAGGGCCACAGCCAGGGCCAGGAGCCAGGACCGAGGGAAGCCATGTCAGGAGGGAGAGCTTCCTGGCAGGAGCTATAACGTTTATCAAAGTGGTTTTTAATATGAATAGGATAATTCCAGCTATTTTAACAGATTTTAATGATTCCCTAATCAGTTTCGCAAGCTCATTGTGCCCTACATTAACTTAGCTTCTCCTTGGATACATTCTTCCCTCATGCCAGGTCTAAATAAATCCTGACTAATATAAACAACACACAAATGAAGTGTAACCGGAAACTGCTGTTTGGGGTGAAACCCTGCAATGGTCACAAATGCCTGCTCATTTCCTACCAAGGATTGCATTAACCCTGTGCAAACACTCAGGGAGGTTGGACAGTTTTTCAGGTTTCACGCTGAGGGGGAGGATGTCCTGGGACTTCCATCGTCACATGTGAATTAAGATGTAATTTTGCATTCTGAAAAGCACAGGAGGAGAAAACAACCACCTTCTGCTGTGAGTAACTGAGGGCACTTGTTCACGTCACATTTCCAAAGTATTCTCCGAGGAATATTAGTAAGTTTTAGATCAAAAACAAACAAACAAAAACCTTCTTTGGACAAATACATTTGGGAAACATAGTTTAAGCAAAGACATAGGGTTTTCATCAGTGTTGTAATCTCTGAGAATTTAACGTGCAACTTTGGAGTATGATTACCTTGGAGAATAACACAGAATGCAAAGTTTCCCAAATATGCTGACCACATAATCTGTTTTTCACAGTGTCTCTCTGGAGACTTTGATCTTGAAGGGTATTTTAGGAAATGCTGATTAGAGGTACTCTGCATTTCACCTGCTGGTGACCCTAAAGAAACGGATCCCCTACTTTGCCAGGCTTAACGTAGCAAACTGAGACTACCTGAGTCACTTGCTGCCCTCCCAAATTGCAATGGATATGATCGGAGTCTGAAACAGGGAAAAGTACACAGCAGCTCTGGAAATGGGAAGGCTAGCAGCTGGGAGAAAAGTGTGAGATGCATGGTTCAGGCCGGAAGGGACTGAGGCAAGGGCTGACTGAGCTCCAATTCCCTGTGTATGAAGGCCAAGGCCCCTTGAGGGTCGTGTGGAGGACGCCAGCAAGACCAACCCACAGGCTTAGCACCACTGCAGCTCCTGGCTCAAGAGCAGCACAGAACAGGATAGGTTGTGGGGATCCCACCCCCACTCTCCCCAGAAGCAGCAGAGCGACAGGACCCCAGCACTTCCTGTCAGGGGGACTTTGCCACCTCCCTACTTACAGATACGTGAACCCTTGTTTAACTGGTAGTAACACTGCAGCAAAGCTAAATATTCCTTTTCTGCCCTTGTTGGGGCCTGGAGGATCTTTCTAGAACTCAGGTAGTCACTAAATGGACCATTCTCAACTCTCAAAAATAGACAACCCACACAGTGACTTCCCTAAGTTGAGCCACGTAGAAAAAAAAAAAAATCACAAACACATGAAATCGGAGATACTGACTTAAAGATACACCACAAATGCTCCCACTAGAAAAGAAGACCTATATAAAAAGGGGAGAGGAAAAACCAATCTAAATTCAATACTCAATGTGACTTCAGGGGACGTAATATTTATGAAAAAGGCACAACCCTCACTGAGCAGGGACCGAGTTAGCAGAAAAGCACATGTGCCAAATTTTCGAAAACATTAAATGGTAATCATGAATAAAAGACATGAATTGAGAAATTATCTAAGCTGGAAGAAAAGGATAAAAAAATTATTACTATGATGAGGGAAAATCTAAGTGGTAGAGAAAGCAGATCCAGAAAATCAACACGGAACTTCTAGAGTGAACAGAGTAGCGGCAACTCTGAAAAATCACAGACAACACTGAATCTCCCAGTGGTGAAAAAGACTTGAGTCTGCTCATGCAGCCCCAGCACGATTACCATGAAGGAAAGAAAACAAGCCTGCACTAGATGTACTTGAGTGAAAATCTTGAATTCCAAGGACAAGGAGAAAACAGCTGCAAGTATTATGGCCGAAAGAAAAGAGCAATGGGATACCTAGGAAAGAAAAACAAAAGCTGGTCTTAGCCTTCTCTATGAAATAAAGCAGGTGGGGTGGGGCCTCCAGAGCAGGTGGGAGGACTCCGTGGCCCAGGAAGAATGCCTCAAACCTGCAAGGAACCACAAACTGCAGCATCCTCTCAGTCTTCTCGAAAGGAATTATTTAAAGACTCAGCCTGAAGTAGAGAAATGGAATAAAATAATGAAATAATGGACTGAATATGGTGTGGATGACATGAGCAATGAAACCAGAGAGCTGAGGGTCTACTTTCAGGGAACAGAGTCATGGAATCTCCAGCACATTCAAACCCATTTCTTGAGAGACAGAGGTACTGGATAGATATCAATTACCTTAATTGATTGACAGATAGAGACAGCTACGAACAGACAGATGTAAAATAAAAATTATCAAATAGCTAAAACCTAAATTCTGGATGTACAGCCCCAGATGCTTTCTCTGTTCTCGGGCCCAAGTAGGGGATGCAGTTAAGAGCAAAGCTTAAACATACAGACTCTGGACACATACTCCCTGGGGCTGGACCTCAGCTTCCCCACCCACCAGCTGGAGCCCTTGCCACCCCTGCCTGAGGCCTGCCCTGCCCCACTCATCCCACATCTCCAGCTTTCAGACTCTACGCCCCTCCTAGCTGCACAGCCACTGCCCTATTTCAGCCTCACAACTTCTCCCTGAGTTATGGCATAAGCACAGTCCTCTCTGGACCCTTTGCTCTCAGGACTATTCTTGCCCTCCTCCCATGTCAACCCAACTTCCAGAAGGATCTTTAAAAACCTGCGGTGAATCTACTTAGAACGAAGGGAAGAGTCCAAACTCCCAGGCTCAGCACACAAGACCCCATCCCCCAGCAGCCATGGCCTCCACCAGCTACAGTGAATTCTACGTGGCTCCCACACAGTCTCTCTCTCCCACCCAGAGAAGCAGGGCATGATGGCGAAGGCATCACAGAAGCCTGGCCGTGCGTGCCAGCCCTACTACATATGAGCTGTGTGAACTGGGCTAACTGCTTTGCTATCCGAGTCCTTGGGCGGCTCAGCTGTAAAAGGGAGACGATCATGGTGACTGTGCCTCATTAGGGCTGTGAAAGTTAAATGGCACAGATCATGTAAAGGATGTTTTCAGAGCCTGGCACATAGTGAGTGCTTACAAATGAAAACTGTAATGATCAGGGAGTCTCCCTTGCCCTATCCACACAATTTCCCATGTCTGTGGTGCACCTTTTCAATTAGTCGATTCCTACTTCCTTCCATTTAGGTTTCAGCCCAGAAGTTACTCTCTCTCTGCCTGCTAGACTTTCAGCAGCCACACTGCAGCAGAGAGAAGCCAGCCTTGGCACTCCCAGCCAGCGGCCTCTCCCTCCGAGGCACGTGCTTCCCCTAAGTGTACCTCTGCTGGGACCCTTGACCCATGGCTCTGCAATAGCCTGCAGGCCCACCCACCTCCTCTATTGTATCAGGAGCTCCTTAAGGGCAGGAACCATGTCAGACGCACCTTAGGATCTGCAGGGTCTAGCAAGGTGCATGGCCTGTGGCAGGAGCTCAGAAAGCATTTATGGAGGGGAACAGAAGAGTGACTTTGCCCTGCTTGAGAAGGGGGAGCCTGGAAGACTCTGCTAACTAGCACTCTTTATCTTGGAAGCTCAGGTCATGGCTTTGATGTCTGGGCAAGGTCCTAAGGAGACTGAAACCTGAGGTACTCATGCTACAGGGGCAGGGCAGGATGGCTGAGGTCTGGAAGAGCAGGGGTCCAGCCACTGCCTTACAAGTTGGTGGCCTCGAAACCAACAGGCGGCTTTTGGAGATTTCCGAGTGAAGGAAAAACAAACAGTGTTCAACAAGTAAACTGCACGAAGTGCATGGCTTTTGTAAATGTGGTCATGGCAAGGCTGAGCTGTCTGGTGAAGTGACAGCACTGGCTTGACCACAGCGGATTCTGGCCAAAACCCCCAAATAACCTCAGGCCTCTGGCATGCTGTGGCCAATGCTGACTGAAAATCTGGCAGCAAGTGGAGAAAACATCATTTCAACAGTGAGAAATCACACAAGGGAGACGGCAACCCAGCCCCTTCCTGACCCAGATGGTCCTGGTGGGTGGTCACCTGCTCTGGGTCGAGTGCCCCCTCCCCTGGGCCAGACCTCGGCTCTCCTATGCAGACACACTGCCCATTAACCAGACCTTTTCCATGGATTGTTATGTGATACACCAAGTAGATCAACAGATGATGGTTACCAGAAAAGAAGGCCTCTGATTTAGGAAAGATTTCTGGCCAAAAGATGCGTGCAGACCTGGTCCTCACAAGACCATGACATATAAAGTTCTGGGGTAATCACAGTTTACATCTTCAGACTTTCAAACTGTTGTCTGGACTCTTGACTACCCCCTCCACCCTCCATGTAAAAGGCAACCTTTCATGGGCAGTTCCTGACAGACTGAACAACTTACGTATTAGACAAGGGAAGGGATTGTTTTTGGAACTCTGCCTTTTCTTTTAGCCACACCCCAAACATTTTAGATGAAGCCCATTTAGTATAAAATGTTGTGAGTCTAATTAGGAAAGGTATTGTAAACAGTAAGGATTTCTGGACTACAATGAAATACACTGCATCATTTATGTTTAACTGGAGTCAGCAGGCACCAGGAGTGCTCAACTAACCTTCTCAGGCAGAAAGCACGTGTGTTGCAAGTGGGTTGCCCAGGAATCTGTTTGTAAAGCTCTTATTTGCACCACAAAATCTACCTCAGCTGCTCACTTTGAAAGATAAGATATTTTTAGCAACTCTAGAGTTCTGGAATCTTCATACTTCCTAACCAAGTCACTGTTTATAATTAAAAAGCTTGAGCTCATGAGCAAGCAGGGCAGCATTCCACATGAGCATTTACAAGAAATCATTTGATCATTCAGGGAGCCACTGCTCCAATGCTCCAGTCCCATGACCTTATAACAGGGAAGAGTGCCATGACCTCATTTCGGCCAGCTCATCTAGGCCAGATGATCATTTCTACCATCTTAAAAGATTTTTGGAAAGAAGATTCTATAGACTATTTTGGCAAGAAATTCTTTTATGTGCCCATCCTTCTAGGTCAATTATTATCATTAGTTTGTCTAGGCAAGCGCCTTTTCTTTCTTACTTTTTGTCCACTCATCCATCCATCCATCCATCCATCCATCCAGTCTTCATGAAATATTTTACATACTATCTGTCAAATCTGAGCTATGCATTGGGGGAGAAGATGAACCAAGATGCTCCTTGTTCTGGAGAGATCTAAAAAGTGAGTAGAAAATAGTGTGATGTGTGCTGAGAATATAGTCATCAATCAAGGAACAGTATCAATGGCCACAGAACAAGAGATGATCTTGTTTTCTAGAACCTCTGTATTCACAGAAACATAACCTCCTAAATACAAGAAAAACAAATAAACAAGAAGACACAGCTTTTAACTTTAGTACAAACGGCTCAATCCAATGGTCTGGAAGGCCTCTATAGAAAATTCAGATTGATTCCTGAGAAATGACATTTTCTCTGATTACTAAAGCCCAATAAAAATTTGGAAAATGCAGTATTGAATACAAAAGAAAAAGGTATCCAATGATCTACCATCTAGAAACAACAGCAATTCATATTCTAGGTGTAAGTTTTCAAGGCATAGATACACTTGATTCATTTGTAATTTAAAAATAAAACAGGTCATTAGGTCAATGTTTTATAGCCTGCTATTCTTTTTTTTTTTCTTGAGCCAAAGTCTCCCTCTGTCACCCTGGGAAGAGTGCTGTGGTGTCATAGCTCACAGCAACCTCAAACTCCTGCTCTCAAGGGATCCTCTTGCCTTAGCCTCCCAAGTAGCCAAGACTACAAGCACCTGTCACAGTGCCTGGTTAGTTTTTCTATTTTTAGTAGAGACGGGGTCTCCCTCTTGCTCAGGCTGGTCTCAAATTCCTGAACTCAAGCAATCCACCCGCCCCAGCCTCCTAAAGTGCCAGAACTATAGGTGTGAGTCACCAAACATGCAATTCTTTTTAATACTCCTCAGCACTTTTCTTTGTTCTTAAATATCCATTGGAAGCATCCCTGTATAATGGTTGTCCAGTATTTTATCACAGAGACATCCCATGCTATTTTTAACCAATTCTTTATCATTGAAATTTAGATTAATTTGAAGTTTTCACAATTATAAATAATGTTTGGACATACCTATACATATATCTGATTGATTCCTTATAAATTCCTAGAAGTGTTATTCCTGTATCTTAAGGAATGTATATTTTAAGGCATTTACTACATACTGCCAAGTTATTCTATAAAATGTTTGCACTAATTTATATTCTCACCAATAGTACATAAAAGTCAAAGTGTCCATTTTTTGAACTTTCTCAACATTGTTTACTTTGTCTTTTCTATTTCTTTGCCATTTGATAGGTAAGAGGCAATGATACCCAACTGTTTTAATTTGTAGTTCTGATTAACAGTGAGGCTGAATTTTTCCCATATGCTTAGTGTTTCCATATATACATGTTTTTAACACCTTCTTCATGTCCTTTGCCAATTTCTTTCTATTGAGTTAAAATCTGCCTTCTGGTAATTTTCCCCTTTTGGTCAAAATTGTGCCTTCTGGAACTATCCTAAGTGAGATTAATTCCTCCTTCTTATGACACCCCCTCAAATATTTGGAGACAGAAATCATGTCTCACATCCTCCAAGATAAACACCCCTGGCTCCTTCAACCATTTCTCATGTGGCAAAGATTCAAGGGCCATGACTGAAGACTTACTGCTTAACAAGTCCTACTGCCCCATCACCTAACAGAACACTAACACTCACTGTTACAGAACTATATGCAACTTCAGCAAAGCCTGTCCCAACACAGTCACCTCCCTGCAACTCCCTGGGTCTCAGCCTCCTTTCTTCCTCCTTCACCTGCAAGGATGGCTCTTGCTTCAATCGTGGCGTTTGTCATGTGATATCACATGCCTGGAGCTCAAATAAAGTGGTAAGAAAGGGATTGCTTTGGGGCCAGATGCAAGAAGAGGAATTCTCATGGTATAAAGAGAATAATTAACTATTTCAAATGAAGAAAGCATCAAGAAGAATGACATGGTCACCTGGGAACGGGGTCCCCAAAGGCACAATTCGGCAGTCCCGACCCAGCACTATCACAGAACCCTGAGTACAGTCTCTTGCAGTCACCTAGGTACATGCTGGTCTCCCCACCCATCTGTGTCCCCCTGAAGGACAGGCCTCTGTGTCCTGTACCCCTGACAGCTTGCTCAAGAACTGCCACCACATACACTCGGTGAACTGAGCCCCTGGGGGGAATCTCCCTCCCACCAATCTGTGTCCCTTTGTTCTCATTTTCTTCTCCTCAAACAATCTCTAACACAAATCTGGTTTCGCAAATACTTCAAAACCTGATAGGTTTCTGGACATTGGACCTGATCCTCCATGGCACTGGCAAGGACCTCACTGGCACTGCTGAAAGGCACTGGTGAAATCCTGGGCTCTGACAACTCTCACCCTTCCTGGGTCTGAGCAGTTCTAGAGTACTGGAGACACTGTTTCTGGGTGTACAAAGCTGAGGTCTGGGCTCTGAACACTGTGACGGCATCACCACCTTATGAGCTCCTGCCCCGGAGTCCAGCTGGAGAGCTTTGGAAAAACGATATCCCGACAATTTTGTGCATCACGGTCTAAGCAGAAAACGTTTTCTTAATAGTCATCCATCACGGATGGTATTTTGGTCACAAAATACCAAGCTTTGGGGGCACCTTTTCTATGTTTAGAAACACACTTGTGCTGAGTTACAGCTGCCTACAGAGTTCAACGCAGTACCGTGCTCTGCGGGGGTGTGGCCTGGCAACAACAGGTGACACTATACTAGGCGTGCACTAGGCTACACCTCCTGGGTTTGTCACGTTCACACAGGGACAAAATCTCCAAACAACACATTTCTCAGAAGATACACCTGTTGCTAAGTGATGCATGACCATAGGGGCGCAGACTTTGGAACAGGCCGACTGTGCCCACATCTGGCTCTGCCATGTGTAAACTTGCTGTATGAGTTCAGGCAGGTTGCGTCTCTGTGCGTTAGTATGCTTACTAATCACGTGAAAATAATAATAATAATATTAATTCTAGTAGGATGTTATAATAATTAAATGAGTTAATATCTGTCAAATATTTATGATTACGTCTGGTACGCAGCAAGCCTTCAGTGTTTATTATTATTATGAGGTACATTTAAGAACTGCATTAATGTGCTTACTATGCTTGTGAACATAGAAAATTAATCAAAAAAAATTAAACAGTATCTAGAAATTGTTTGCTTCCAAATCACCTATATTGTGGATGGAAGTTCTCGCAAGCAGGGTCAGAGCCTATTAGAAGATGGCGAGGCTTCACTCTCTACTGACGGAGTCTCAGTGAAGGAACACATAGCAGGGACATGAGCTGGTCTGAGATGGGCTTGGCTGACTCTCCCAAAGCAGATTCTATTTGTCATTACCATGACCTAATTTGAACACACCCCCGAACATACAGTATCAAATTAGTTCAAGCTAATTTATCTTATAATTCATCATTTTTTTCACTTGCTTTCCAAGTCCCAAAATTCTGTGAAATATTTTTTTACTCCAAGCATTAAGATGACACTGGTATTTCCTCCAGTGTATTTTCCATATTCTTTGTGTCTCTCATTATTCAAACATTTGTTTATATGAACTGCAGTAGCCTATGTGAGAATTTAATAAAAATGTGTTTTTCACAGCTTGATTTGTAATAATTATTATTGCTATAGCTGCTTTCTTTGTATGTACTATATGTAAACTGATTCAAATTTATTTAGTATCATGATTTATTGGTATAGTCACTGAAATATACTATTAGTATTTGCTTTTATATTATAAAAATATATGGTATAGGCTTTCATTAACTAGTACATTTGTTGGATTTTGTGACCAGAATATTTTGTGTGCCGTAATTTTTTATAATATGATTTTTAATTTGTAATGCTTTAAACACAAAATTCAGAGACCAATATAGCAAACATCTTGTATACAAACATTGATTTCTCTCCCAACCTTCACTGAAATACTATTAGTATATAAAAAGCTATATATAATTAATTAATAATTAATGTATACAATCTGCTGAGTTCAGGCATATGTACACACTCACATTACCATCCCTACAATCAAGGTAATGAACATATCCATGACCTCCAAAAGTTTCCTTTTGTGCCTTTGCTGGTGGTGGGTGTTTTCCATTTTTGTTTTGTGTTTTTTTTGTTTTTTTTTTGGTGGTGAGAACACTTAACGTGATCTACACTCTTTTTTTTTTTTGAGACAGAGTCTCAATTCGTCACCCTCTGTAGAGTGCTATGTGGTCACAGTTCACAGCAACCTCCATCTCTTGGGCTTAAGTGATTCTCTTGCCTCAGTCTTAAATTTACAGGTTCACAGTAACTTGTTGTCAACTATAGGTACTATGCTGTCCAACTGATCTATGTAACTTACCCCATCTTGTATAACCATAACTCCTTAAATATAGGGATTTAAAACATGTTAAGTGTTATTTTTACCTTAAAGAAATTTAAAAATGCCCAATGGAATTGGAGGGCTTCCTGCTTCCATTTGACTCCCTTTCTCCCCAGAGGTAAAGAGAGGCTTGCAGCTTTAATAGCCGCCTGTATGCTGACGACTGTGCCTAATGTGCTATATACATTGGATTACTTGTCTTGTTTACGGCCTATTTCCATGTTCAGAGTATTGGATTGTGTCTACTTTATGTGCTTCTGTATTTGCAGCATGTGGAACAGTGATTAGCACCTATATTATAGGTGGTCAGTAAATATGTGCCAAATCAGTGAATAAATCCATATTCTTAAACTTTACTGTATGGATCCTTAAACAGTATTTTCTAAAATAGACACAAATGGGCCCCCATACTTTCATGGGCTTTACCTCCAGGAGCGCCACCAGGTACTCACAGTGAAAAAACAATCTCTTCACTCTCTTCACTGGTGGAGTTGGGGCAAAAATAAACATTTTGACATAAATCCAGCACATTGAAGGTCTCGGTCCCAGGACATAGGTCCAGGGAAAGACAGATTTAATCATAACATTACAGACAATTCCCCTCCCGCTCTCCTTTCACCACACCAAGAGGGCTGCTGTGTAACTACAGTGATTACAGCTAAAGAGCCACAAGGCATACACTCTATTTAAGGAGCAGCTCTTGGGAAACCCAAAGGTAGCAGGGGAGAAAATCAAGAATATGAGGGGGATTTATAGCCTCTGACACCTATAGCTACAATAAACTTTAAACAGAGCCCAACTCCTAGCAAGATTAATATAAGACCTCACACTAAAGGCCTATTTACATCTTTCCCTGTTACCTGATATGTCATGTCTGCATTTCAACAAAGAACTACAAGCCATACTAATAGGCAAAACAAAACACACTCTGAAGAGACAAAGTAAGCATGAGAACGCAGATGTGAAACTGATTTTGAAATGGATAGAGAATTTAAAATAATTGTGATTAATAAGTTAAACACCATAAACAAAGATGAAGACTTTGCATCTTTTTTATTTACTTGGATGGATTTGGAGAACATTCTCCTAAGTAAAGTATCTCAAGAATGGAAAAGCAAGCATTCCACATATTCATCACTAAGCTGAAATTAGTAGATCAACAGCTACAGAGAAAAACACAATTAAATTCAAGAAGTGGGGAGGAGGGAGAAAGGGTGTGGTAAGTTCCCACCTGACAGTACAATGCAGGGGTATGAGGCACAATTTCCTGGGTGAAGGACTCAACCACAACTTGGACTTTATCTTACAAACACAAACAATGTACCCTCACATTAATCTGAAATTAAAATAAAAGATTCTAGAAAAATAGTAAGCTAAAAGCTTTAATGAGAAAAGATGATATGTAAGAACAAGTGGATAACGCAAGCAGAAAAATGGAAATTCTAAGACAGAATCAAAAGGAACTATTAGAAATAAAAAATACTACAACAGAAATGAAGAATGCTTTTAATAGACTCCTCAGTAAACTAAACACAGTAAAGGAAGGTGTCAGTGACCCTAAAGATACATCAATTTGAAACGTCTCAAATTGAAATGCAAAGAGAAAAAAACAATTAAAAAAATAACAAAAGCAGAACAAAACAAGCAAAAACTTTGGAACCATTTCAAAACATATATGTGTAATTGGAATACCAAAAGAATGTTTGAAGAAATATATCCAAGAATTTTCCAAAATCAACGACAAACACCAAAGTACAGGTCCAGGAAGCTTACGGAACACCAAGCAGTATAAATAAATTTCAAAAAAAAATCTCTATACTTAGGCACATAATATTCAAACAGCAGGAAACCAAACATAAAGAGAAAAATCTTAAAAGAAGCCAGAAAAAATAAGCCCACACTTCCCATAGAAGGATAAGAAATATGTGGACTTCTCATCAAAAACAATGCAAACAAGAAGGGAGTGAGGTAAAATACTCAAAATGTTAAACAAAAGTAACCAACAACCTGAAATTTGATATTAAGTGAAATTATCCTTCAAATGGCAAGGAGATACAAAGACTTTCCACAAAAAACAAAAACAAAGAATTTATTGCTAATAAAGCTGTCCTGTAAAAAATACTAAGTAAGTTTCTCAGGAAGAACATGATAGAGGTCAGAAACTCAGATAAATAAAGGAAGAATAACATTAGAAAAGGAAAAAATAAAAGTAAAATAAAATCTTTTTTTTTTTTTTTTTTTGCAGTTTTTGAACCCACCCCAGGGCCATTTTTGAACCCACCACCTCTAGTATATGGAGCTGACGCCCTACTCCTTTGAGCTACAGGTGCCCGCCACCCAAATAAAATCTTTTATTTTTATTATCCTTAATTGATCTAATAGATTCCTGTTTGTTCTTAGTATTAACAGCAATGATGTACTAGGTGATCGCAGCATATGAGTAAGTGAGGTGGTAAGACTATAAGGTGCCTGCAGATTTGAACACAAATTTATATTAGTTGTAAAGGCAAACTGCAAATCTAGGGAAAACAACAAAAACATTTCAAAAGAAATATAATTGATACTATGTATGCTAAGAGATAAAGTAAAATAAAATTACATAAAATGCTTGATGAAACCAGAAATGACAAAAAAGCAAAAAAAGAGGGGACAAAGAAACAAAGAATAAATGCAACAACTAGAAAACATGATAGCCATTAATCAAACTATATCAATAGTCACGCTAAATAAATGTGCATGGTCTAAATATACTAACTGAAAGATGGTTAAAATGGATTGAAAAGTGATACCAGCTATATGTTGTCTGCAAGAAGCCCACTGTAAATATTAATATAAAGAAATAGTTATAAGTAAAAGGTTAAAGTATAACATGTTAACAATAGAAGAAAGCTAGAAAAGTGATATTAATTTCAGACAAGGCAGAATTCACAGTAAGAAAAATTATTAGAGATAAAGAGTGTCAATCCTCTAAGATGACTTAACAGTATTTAACACGTATGCAACAAAAAACAGAGCATCAAAATACATGAGGCAAAAACTAATAGAACTACAAAGAGATACGGGCAAATGAATTATTATAATTAGAGACTTTAACATTCATCTTTCAGTAATTGATACATCAAGCTGGAAAAAATCAATACGGATATAGTTACCCTTAACAGGCACTATTAGTCAACTTGATCTAATTGACATTTAAAGAATACTTCATCCAACAACAGCAAAATACATATTGTTCTCAAGCTGACATGGAAGATTTACTGAGATATACTACATTCTGGCCCATGAAGTACACACACGGTTTAACACTGTATATACCCTCTTACCACAAAATTCACCATCTTAAAGTGTATAATTCAGTGGTTTTTAGTATAGTTATGCAATTGTGCAGCTATCACTACCATCTAATCTTAGAATATTTTTGTCATATCACAAAGAAACACTCTACCCATCAGCAGGCAGCCATTTTCCACTTCCCTCCCTGGAGTACCTAGAAACCACAAATCTCGCTTCTGTCTTGATGGATTTGCCAATTCTAGACATTTCACATAAATAAAATCATATAACATGTGGCCTTCTGTGTCTGGATCCTTTCACTTAGCATGATATTTTCAATGGTCATCCTTACTATAGCATGTGTCAATACCTGATTTACTTTTATGGCTAAATAATATTTCATTATGTGGATATACATATTTCGTTTGTCCATTGCCTGCTGGTATACATTTGAGTTGAGTCCAGTTTTTGGCCATTATGAATAAAGCTGCTATGAATATTCATGTACAAATTTTTTTGTGTATATATAGATATGTTTTCAATTCTCTTGGACATGTATAGGAGTGAAAACTGCTGAATCATATGGTAACTCTGTGGAACAGCCAGACTGTTTTCCCAAGAGGCTATATGTATACTATTCCACATTTGGACTAGTCATATATGAGGGTTCCAAGTGCTCTGGGTCCTTGCTATCATCCGTCTTTTATTTTAACCATCCTAGTCAATGTAAGAGGTACTCATTGTGATTTTGATTTGTATTGCTGTAACGACTCAGATATGACTATCATTTCAAATTGCCACTCACACTTTGCAGAGTGCTCTGGGTAGCAGAACCTAGAAATGAGTTGCTATAGCTTCAATCACCTTCACAGAAGTGGCTCTTTTTAGAAACCTTTGTTTCAAGTAGCAGGAGTTTTTCCAATTACAAAGATCATTTTGTTTTAATGACAAAGAAAATAAGAATATTTTCCTGCCTCTTCTCATAAGAATACATTTCTAACAGGACACCACAACTGGGTGTGAGTAGCACCGAGCTGCCTTGGAGTGCGCATGCAGATCTGCTCACCTGCCGGAGGCCAGGCCTTGATGTAGCCTGTGCAGTGTACTACAGCATACTGGGCTTCTCCCTCTTTCACAGGGCCAAGACCATTCCTAAAGAAAGAACATTTGTGAAACTGTTTTTAATCACATGAGGGTGAGGCATGAATGTTGGTGACTCCTTTGGCATCTAAGCTACTATATGCCTTTGTTTGCCTTTGTGGTTTTGAATCCCGGCTGCCGCCTTCCTGTTTTCCTATCTCCCACATGGTGTGAAAGTCCAAAATAAATTCCACCCACCTCTCTATTCTCATCTCAGCCACTGCCACCATGATGTGTGGGTCTCTTGGTCCTCCTTACACGCAGCATTCTCTTCAAGCTGGGCTACTTAGGTTAGGGTATTTAAGCCACTTACCAGTATAGTCCCCGAATATCATCAGAAAGGGCTACTGACCTGAACCTTTTCCTCATGGTGGTTATTCTGCTTAGAGGAAGGTGGTCCAAAGGAGCATTTCCACACCTAAGAGTTGATACATGTATTAGAGTGAGTGAAGACACAAGCAAGTTGATAAAACACAGTGTGGTAGTCAAGTAGATGGGCCCCAACTGACACTTACATGTTTACCCAGGTGGGACCGATAGCTAGTTTCCCTCCAAATTGCGGAAGTAGGTTTGTATGCCTTTGAATTTTTGAGTATGACCCACTCTGAAATACACACCAAAATCATTTCAGGGCCCACCCCAGAAGCCGGAGACCTGAAATTAGGAGAAACTAGGCTATGCTGAGTCTTGAAGATGATTTGAGTGGAACTGGGTGGCTTTCAGGAAACACATGGGTGATGACAGGGACAGAGTCGCCAACTCAAAACAGATGTTGCCAGCTGATGAACAGTAGCATCTCCTCAGGCCTTAGCATCACAGCTGTGGGAACACTCCCTGCTTCTCTCACACTGTTCTTGCCCTGGCAATGACTACACAGCTGGAGGATGCCAGTGGGACAGGGACAAAGGATGAGTGGCCTAGAGTCAGGTCTTTCTGTGGGCTCCTCTCCGGGGGCCAGGAGCGTGAGGCGTCCCTCTGCACACGGGGAAGACTCTCCTGTCTCCCTTCTCAGTGACCTCTCAGTATCTCAGGCCAGGGCTTGGACTGGGCTGCTGCTTGGAGCATATGCCCATTCTTTTGGTGGTGTGTTTCCAGACCCAACTACATTACAAGGAACATCTTGGATGTCTTAATTTTCAATACAGCCAAGATAAGAGTCCAATTATGCTTAGAGACCTTGAACAGCTGCCAGCATCAGCGTGGTTTCCACACCAGGATCAACCCATGACACTGCTGCCCAGGGATGCTGGCACGGCCCTCTGCCTTTTCTGTCAGACTGTGCCCAGTGTTCTGCTGAAGCCAAGCCACTTTATTTGGATGAGAAGGTTATGCTCTCAGGTAAATCCAAGTAATGTGGGCCTGATGCTTCAAAAAGCAACCTGAAGCATGTGCCCTAGAAGAACCCCAGCGCAGGGGGAGGACGGCCTAAATTTGGCTGCAGAAGCCACGATAATGGCATCACAGGTCACTAGTAAAGATGGTATACCTCAACACTGCCAATCAGCTTATTTACGGGAGAATTGCCG
Source organism: Loris lydekkerianus (assembly GCA_963574355.1). NCBI lineage: Eukaryota > Metazoa > Chordata > Mammalia > Primates > Lorisidae > Loris > Loris lydekkerianus. The sequence continues at coordinate 69,952 of CAUYPK010118524.1, forward strand.
AGAGGCTGTGATTAAGAATTTATATTGCTGGTGCTCTACCAAATGCCCACCAAGCTGGGAGGCATTTACTGTGCCCACCAAATCTCTTCAGGATGGAGCCTGCAGGGACTGCCTGTATCAACTGGTAGCATTTTATCCCTGGGCGGACACTGCTCTGTAAGGGAGCAAAACACCACCATGACAACCTCCTCACTCTATCCTCTTCTTCCCCTGCAAGTTTACTCTCCACAATTCTTAAAAAATGTTACTCAGAACATGTAACTCTGCCCATCCTGCTGCCCAGGTTTCTCCTGCCACTGACCAGGGTGGGGACAGGCAGTCTGGGGACTCAGTTCAAAGTCACATGCAGCCGTGCACACCTTCTGCCATGGCAGCACCATTCTGTGACCAGAGGCAGGGGGTGGAGGGGATTTTGTCCATGCCTTCTGGAAGAATTCCAGATGCTCAGTGTGGAGAGGAGCTCTCCTCAAGGAAAGAACAGCTACCCTCAACCCTCAAAAGGCCCTTTCTTCTAACAGGAAGTAAAAGGCATCAGGACACAGGCGTTCACTCCACACAGGCAGCCATGGTGAGCTGAAGGGGACTAACCAGGGGACCAAACAGACTGCAGGTGAAATTTTGTCTAAAAAGTACAGTTGCTTTAAAAGATTATTTTGAATTAGAAAAAACATTAACCCATTTTAAAACTTCTACTGTCTGGAACTTTAAGATACCCGACAGAGGCCTGAGCAGCAAGTCACATTTCCCACAGCAGATGCTGAGATGGGAGCTCCGTGGTCTCGGCCCGGTGGCTGTCCCTCTGCGGTCCTCATGTTCAGGACTCAGTAGTAGTTTCTGGCACCCGGTGGCTGTCCCTCTGTGGTCCTCATGTTCAGAACTCAGTAGTAGTTTCTGGCACCTGGTGGCTGTCCCTCTGCGGTCCTCATGTTCAGGACTCTGTAGTAGTTTTTGGCACCGGGTGGCTGTCCCTCTGTGGTCCTCATGTTCAGGACTCGACAGTAGTTTCTGGCAGTTGACCACTCCTGCCTCCTAAAAATGTCCTCCACCCTCTCTTGTTCCCCTTCCTCCTAGGGGCTCCTTCTCAGGCCCTCCTGCTGGTTCCACCCCAGCTCCCTGAGGCAGGTACATCCCCAGGCTCAGTCCTCCGGCCCCTCCTCTGTCCACATTCCCCTCCCAGGTAAGCTCGCCCTTATCTCAGTCTGAAGGCTTTAGATACTGACCCTACTGAAGTCTGAGTCTGTATGTCCAGCCCTGGCCCCTCCCTGCGATTCCAGAATTACATGTCCACCTGTCTTCTCCTCATCTCTACCTCGCTGTCAAGCATTTCCAGTCAAATGCTGGGAATTCTCCTTGACCCCAAGCCAGCTCCTCTGGCAACCTTACCCTCTTCGTAAGTGGCAACTGCGTTTCTCCAGTTGGTCAGGCAAAATCCCTAGGCTTCCCTTTGACCACTGTCTGCAGCCTGGGTCTGAGCACACTTTCCTGCAGTCACTATTGCCACATTCCTCACAGGACTGTCACAGCAGCTGCCGCACTTCACTCTTCTTCCCCCATGGGTTTGCCTCCACACAACAGCACAGCAACATTTTGTAAAGTGCTCCTCAGAACATGTAACCAGCTCCAGCGACCTCCATCCCCATTCAGAGTGAAAGCTGAAGACTATAAAGCCACATGACCTAACACCTGCCACTGTGCCCTCGTTTCTGACCATCCCTCCCCCACGGTGCCCCCCCTCACTCTGCTTCTGGTCTCAGTCACGCCTCGTCCTTCCCTGACCAAACCAACAACACTCCCGCCTCAAGGCCTGTGCACCTGCTGGTGCTCTCTCTGCCCAGACATTCCCCCACCTCATTTGTGTACTTTCTCCAGGCCTCTGCTCAAGTCCCTGCATCAGGAGGCCTTCCACTGTGTTAACGACACCTACTGCTTTCTGCATCCTCTTGAATCTGTCTAATTTTGCCTCCACAGCACTTTCTGACAGCCCACAGAATCACCAGGTGCTTTTGTCAATCGTGTCCCACCCACTGAAGTGAAGTTCAATATGGGCAGGGATTGTGTCTGCTTTACCTTGCCCTGACCTCCCCTGCATTTGAGGTGCACCCTGCAAGGCTGGGCCTCACCTTACATTTGCTGAAACCCGAATCACTGAATGACGAATACATGAGCAGCAGAGTGCGTCCTGTCCCCGCCTCACGAGCCCACGGCCCAGACAGCCCGAACTATCCGTCCTGCCCCTTGTCCCCTGCTGCTGATGCCATCCACCCCTCTGGGGCTACAGGGCTGACACCAGGAGGATGCTGAGCTGGATTTGAGGATTCAAGATCCCGGGTCTTCTTTCATTGAGGACACAGGTAACCTCCCGATTACTCTATAAGTCACCCTCATTTCCCCAATAATGCTGCACACACCCAACAGTGCACAGCTCCCTGCTGGATGGCAGAGTCCCACAGAGGCAGCAGTCAGAGCCTCCACCCTGGAAGCCAAAGCAGCTAAGCTCAGAACATCAAGCAACAATTAGGAATGCACGAGTTGTCATAGAAAAAAGTAAGTGTGGAGAGCTAGGGAACTTTCACCAGGTTGGCTTGGAGAAGGGCCTTGGAGGACGGAGGAAGTCAGGGACAGTGGACAAGGGAGGAAGAGCTAGGCATGAGGAGAACACAATGGGAAGTCAAACTGGGACGGAAGGAAGAAGGCTGGGATCCTTCCCAGACCAAGGAGCCTTTTATATTCCCATGATGAGGTCATGAAGATCACATCACTGGGTGGAACCAAGTCAGCACGTGTGACCCCAGTAGGGCCCGTCAAGGCTCTTAGTGGTGATCAGGAGGGAGTAAAGCAGCCCCAGGGATGGCCCATATGCTGCCGCCAGGACAGACCTCATCCTGCAGATGAAGGAGCGCCGGGAGCCCATGCACATCCTCATGGACGACTGCTGCCCTTCCTTCTTGACTGTCCCGGTCTTCAGGTCCAGGATGCGGCCTAAGAGACAGAGAAGGACACGCGTGAGCTTCTGCCTTGGAGGGGGTGCTGGAGGGGGTGGGGCAGCGTTCTCATTAGCTGCTCTGCCAAATGAGACGGGGGTGGGGGGGTGGGGGTGGTGCACCAATTGTGTAGCACTCGGAATTCCCAACATTCTTTGGCAGAAACTCGCTGAGTGATGAAATACAGCCTGCAATGCCTTGTTTTCTACCAGAGCCATCTATACTTGCCATCTGTGTGTGCAGGACTCCATCGCCTCCAGTGGCTCCAACTTCCTTAATGTTAAATCCAGAACACACTCTTCCTTTATGTTATCCAACTGCTTTACTGAGCTTCACACGGCCACATACTGCTTGCCTCTCAAACTGTCTTCCCTCCCCCTGGACTCTGTGGCACCCTCAGCTGCTCTCTCCTGTGCCCTTCCCCAAGGCTCCATTCTCAACTCCCTTTGCTCCTCATTCCACACAGTCCCCATCTGCTTCAGCATGCTGAGAATCTAGATGCTGACGGACCTTCATCTACACCCCCATCTACATAGCCAGCCCCTCTGCTTAGCCCCAGCAACTGACAGTGCCCCCCAAGGGCAGGTTCACCCACATTTCTCAAACCCTCCCCAAATGTCAGCAAGAGCATTGTCATCCACATGGAAATCTCAGTTGGAATCCAGACCTCTTCCCCAGTCTCTCATCTCCCTCCCCATCTGCATACATCTGTCCTTCCACCTCCCAACTTGCTCCCACTTTGCAGGAACAAGTGCTGAATCTCAGCATGTCCCCAACCCCAAAAGGGCTCTGTGCCATCAACTAACCTCTTCCCACATGTTTCTAACATTCCCTTTCCTACTATCTATTTCCTGCTGTATTAAACAGCATCAGACCTCTTTCAACTTAGGGAGAAAATAAGCAAACACAAGGCTTTTGCTGGCCCTGAAGCTCCCATCCTCTCTATCCACCTGTAGCCAGGTAGTTCTGTCCACACCCACTGCTCCCCTTCATACAGACCCACAGCCACTGCTCTAGCCCAGGCCATATTTAATCAATGCTCTTTAGCCCATCCTCACCCGTCTCTTTGTCTTGGAACACTCTTGCCCTGGGACATCACTATCTCTAGCCTTTCTCTGCAGGCTGCCCCACGTTGGCATCCCCAGGGCGGGGCCTTGGCCCATGTCTCTCTTGCTTTACCCCGCCCCCCTCACAACCCCTGGAGACTCTTTGGACTCTACCCCCTCCTTCCTGCATGGTGATGACATCATGATGTCCATCTCTAGTTGACAAAACCTCACTCCTTTGACCAAAACATTTTACTCAGGCTCCTCTGAGTCCCCTGTTTGACTAGGCCTGACCTTAGGCTTCCTTCTGCATCCTTGTAAAATCCAGTTTGAGGAGGAGTCCTGCCAAGCCAGAACTTCGGTATCTGACCACCCTCCAATTCTCTCACCCCAGCCAGCCTTCAGCAAGAATTCTGCTGAGCCAGTCTAGCAAGAATCTGCCTTACCCCTGAGGTTTCTTCTCAGTAAATACCTACTGACCCCCACCCTGCTCCTTGGTTACAAACCCCCACTGTCCTTGCTGGAGATGAAGTTGGGGGCAATCTCTGTTCCCCACCCTGTTGCAGTGGTCCCCATACCTCTCACCAGGCCCCCCTTGGAGAAAGTCTGCTTTGCCATCCTTCACCAGTGTCAGGAACCATTTTTCCTCCTCTCCCTCCTCCTCCTCCTTTTTTTTTTCTTTTTGTAGATAGAGTCTCACTCTGTTACCCTGGGTATAGTGCCATGGCATCATAGCTCACAGTAATCTCAAACTCTTGGGCTCAAGCAGTCCTCTTGCCTCAGCCTCCTGAGTAGCTGAGACTTCTGGCACCTGACACCACACCTGGCTAGTTTTTCTATTTTTAGTAGAGATGGGGGTCTCATACTTGCTCAGGCTGGTTTCAAATTCCCGAGCCCAGGCTATCACCTGCTTCAGCCTCCCAGAGTGCTGGGATTACAGGTGTGAGCCCCCGTGCCCGGCCAGGAATCATATCTTCTTGAGCACACTCAGACCTCTCTAGGTAGCTCCTGTAGGTCCAGCTGTTTCTTGGGCACGTCACTGACCTCTTACATTTCAAAGATCCAAAACCACACTTGTCTTCCTATCCATAGCTGTCCTTCCTCTGTAGCTCCCTATGTTGCCACTGCCGTCAGCACTGCTCAGACCGCGGCTTCAATCCTGCCTCCTTCACTTCCTGTGGGTCCCTGGTCACAGGCCTGTGTGCTTCAGTTTCCTCACCTGTCACATGAAGACAGCAACACACAGTACTTCCCTCCTGCGAAGTTCTGTGAGCACGAGATGAGTCTGTTAACATTACAAAGTAACTACAACTAACTCTTACCTACAAAAAGTGCTCTACCGATGTTTATTTTAAAAAGTCACTCCAACCTCGGACCAGACACCAGAGGCCAACAATCCCACCCCCGAGTTCCTTTGGCCTGTGCATGCCCCACGCCTGCACCTGTTGCCTTAGATCTGTCCTCCTCATCCCTCTTCTGGATGGACGGCCACCACAGGGCAATCGTTCCGTCTTTTGGTCTCACCCCCATCAACTCATCCTCTGCAGTGCTACCAGAATTGTTTACTTAAAACACAAAAAATGACCAAGGCTTTATCACTGATGGGCCCCCAGGAGCCGAGCCTTACTGTTCCATGAAGAATGAGAGAGGAAGATTTCAGGATCATGGGGATCCAACACACATAGTGTTCTGCACACCAGGAGGCAGGTGCCACATGGGAGCTGCCTGGATAACTTAGAACAAAGGGTCATGTTACACTCCTCCCTGAAAACCTTTCGTGTTCTCCACTACGGACTGCCAGTGAAGTCCAAGTCCCACAGCCCAGTGTAAAAAGGCCTCTGAGGTCTGGGTGCTCACCCCACCACCTCCTGCCAAGCCACCAGGCCCCGACCGATGCGTGGGTGGCTTCCCGATGTGCCCCCTCTCCTCTCTGGGCCTTCCTGCAGCTCCCTCTGCCCTGAGCAACCCCCTTCCCTTTGCCTGACTCCTACTTTCTCTCACAACTTCACCAGAATGTCACCTCGGCCATCATCTTATAAATATTTATTTGACACACACAATGTGCTGGGCACAGAGAATTACACAGGCAAAACCATTACATCCTGGGGCACAAGAGAGACGGGCAAAGCCATTATATCCGGGGGGCATGAGAGAGAGAACCAGACTAGACAGGCAGACTGCAACCGAGAGGAGAGCTTAGAGCAAGGGAGCCAAGTCAGAGAGAGAGAGAGAAGCCGGAGACCGGCCCTCTGTGGTAGACAAAGTTCCACGGGGGTGGAGGGGGAAGGTCTGTCATTTAAAAATCAAAAATCAAAAGAGGCTTGAAGAAGAAGCCCCCCTCCCCCAGCCCAGGTCCCTCTGCTCCAGACAGAGGGAGGGGATGGAGTGAGACTGTGTGCGAGACAGGGCAGTGGGCTCCCCTGTCTGCCTTCCTTGGCCAGCCCCGTCTCTCTGTGCTGGAACTATCCAGCACTGCTGGTCTTGGACCAGGCCTGGTCAGCTCTCTCCCCTCAGCACCTGAGGCAGCTACGGGTCTCCACTGCCTGTCCTCACACAAAGGCCAGGACCTCGCACTCCACAGAGATCAGTCCTCACCATAAATGCTGTGTGGGTCTCTAAGCCGTTGCGCAGACCAGAACTCCAGGTGGGGGAAAGCCCGACCCTCAGTGTGCTGAGAGCCCACTCACTGCGGATGCTGTGCTGTCTGCGGCCCCAGGTTGGACACCTGTCTGTCTCCTTCACAGATGGCATCTTTTTACGGCCATGTTAGGAAAATTGCTTTATCATCTACCAAATGGCAAACCATTTCAGCTGTGAAGCAGGCCAGCGTGAGGGTCTGCCAGATTCCAAAGTGTGCTCTGAAAATAAATCACAGCTGCGAAGCACAGGCGCAAGGGAACATGAGGAAATGAAAAAACACATTTCCATGCTCTGCGGCCATGACCCTGAGAGACAGCCTAGGCGTTTATTTCTCCGTGTGCTTCTCAAGTTTCTGTGGACACAATGAACCCCTTTCTAGGGTCCTCTGGAATGAAAGCACGACAGACTTCGCGTAGTGGGTGTGTTCCTGAAAGACTGTGTATAAATCGGATATCTGGCAAATTTCACAGCAGCTGAGATGTGTGAGGGCGAGTGGCCGTCCCTTGCCCTGGGCAATGAATCCCGCTGCCACAGAAAGCGGTCAGGGTCCATCCCACAGCCACAGTGCTTCCTGGGGCTCCCCACCAGAGAAGGACACTTGCTGCTGCTGTTCATCTTGCTCTTCATCTGACCTTTCCTGATCCACGGAAGCCCTGGTTTGCTTAGCACATGGCTCTGCAGTCCTGCTGGTTCCCTGCAGGCATAATCAATCCTGTCAGGGCTGACCCCCACCACAGCCTCATCCCCTGGGCCGAGAGGATGCGTTCTTTTGCAGTCCTGTCTCTGGTCTGGTCCCACCACACATCCATCCTGCTTTCTTTGGCCACTGCCTAAACTACCAGCCACTCTGTCACCTCTGCTTTGGGGACTCTTCACCCCAGTGGGAGCCCCTGCTCCTCTCCTGCCAGCTCCCTCCACGATGCCCTCCAGAATGTTCACTCTGTAATAAGTCAGCTCCTTGCAGAAATTCTTTCCACTCAGCCCCCTGCCTGGACAGAAACCGGCTGGCCCTCCTTGCTGGCAGCAGCTCTCTGGGAGAGGAGGTGCGCGCTCCCACATCCCTTCTGCCATGACTTCTACTGCCCTTAGGATGCAGCCCCTTCACACCTGCACCTCCTGTTCCTTCCACACTCGCTCACACGCCTCCCTCCTTTGTCCCTGTGATCCTCCCAGCTCCAGATCCCTCCTCTCTCATCATCCTGGACGCAGCACAGCCCCTGTAGTCTCTCTGGTCAGCCCAGGACTCGCTACCATCCTACATGGCCTCAGCACCCATGAGGAAGGCCCAGCTACACCTAACAGCTCCCTCAAGGGGCTCACTTTCCTTAATTTCCATCATGGTTCCCCTCTCCAGGGAGCCAGCCACACCCACAGCTGCACCTGGACCCTGCAGTCACCTATCACTGCTGCTTCTGGAATTTTCCATTGGAACAGCCCTGTGCAACAACTTTCTAATCCACAAATCCTGAGAGGACTCCCCTATTCTTTGAACTCAGAGAGAATCTAGTGTGTGAATCCTCGATGTTCTCTGAGTGCAGAAGCAACGAGCTTCTCTCTATGGCTCTGGCACCCAGTCCGCAGAGCAATCAAGGTCAAGCTGCATGGCAGGCATTTTGTCAAAGGGGCCCCAGGAATCTCCCAACATCACCAGAAGCTGTGGAAGCAGATATTTTTCTGTCTTTGATGTACCAAAGAGAACCATTAGAAAGTTAATAAATTAATAAGAATCCTACTTTAAATGAAAAAGTGCCTGGCAAGGATCCCAGACGCAGCTGGCCTATTGAGGGAGTTTGAGCAGGCACTTAATTTCTCTGCCTTTCAGTTTCCTCAACTGGAAAATAGGATCAGACATTCCTGCTTTAAACAGTTATGTGAAGATAGGAAAACTTACACATAAGAGGCCAATTAACCCATTAGGAAATTAGAGTATAAGTGAGTGGCAGGCTCCTGGCCAGAGTGCCCTAGGTGGGGAGGGTCTCCTGAGTCTAGCCGCCTGCCCGGCCCTCCTGCTGGCTGCTGCAGGGAGTCAGTCCAGAGTAATGCACAGAGCACTGCCTCGGGCTGAAAGATGGAAGAAGAACTTGATCTACTTACTCTTCTCCGGGACATGCTTCATTTTTAAAGTCTAAAACTAACATAGTCTTTTAAGAAAAGTCTCATACACATACACACTCACTCATTCACTCTCAAAAGGTAAAAATCCCAGCTAATCTTCCCCAGAGAAAAACACTGTTAGCATCTAGTGGGTTTCCTGTCAAGCTTCCTCTACGCATGCCTACTCTTTATTTTAGTTAACTGAGCTCTCTTAGTATGTATTTTTCTACTTCATGTCATTTAGCATAAAGTCACAAGGATTTCATTACTCACTTGATTGTAAAAGCTCTTTTAATGTTATTTTGAGTAGATAATTTACTGCTGGACATTTAAGTTGTTCCTATGTGGCAAATAGCCCTTACAGTGAATATCCGTGTACCTTTTTTTAAGGTTAAAAAAAAAAAAATACAAACCATCTTAGGATGTATTACCTCAAATGGAATTACTACATTGAATAAGAATATTTTTACATCTGTTAATACCAGTACCACCTTTTCCCTCCAGAGCTCATAGGTAACTCTTCTGTCAACACATACACTGACACTCAGTTTTTCTACTCCATGAAACGAGAATAAGAATTATCATCCACCCCACCTCAAAGTTTTAAACTGTACTTTTCTAAGACAGTTGAAAAGCATAAAATGCTTTAAAACAGAGGCCAGCAGACAGCCAAATATGGCCCACCGACTGTTTTTACAAATAAAGTTTTATTGGGAAATAATGATGCCCATTCATTTTTTGCCCCTGGCTACTTTCCTTTTACAATGTGACTGAGACTTATGACCCACAAAGCCTAAAATATTTACTATCTGGCCCTTTACAAAAAAAGAAAGTGTCTGCTGATTCCTGCTTTAGAAGAACAATCATAAAGATTTCAAGACAGAGCACATTTTTCTAGGGCACAAGGCCCTCCTGTAATTGTTTTGAGTAAGCTGATTTTTAGTATTATTTTGGTCACTAGTAACTTTTTTAAAAAGAAGAATCAGAAGTTTTCCTTGGATAAGATCACAAAAGAAGGCTTTGTGCACATAAAAATGCTCCCCAGGCTACAAGAGAAATACAAATATAAATTAGAATTATTTCACCAAAAGAATCCTTAAGAAAACTGGAACATCTTATCTTGGTTAAAAAGGGAGGAAAACTAAGATAGCTAGGGAGAAAAACAAGAGAAAATGATTAGGAACAAAAGCAAAGAAAGAGATGGCCCCATGATGGACAATATTTGATGTGATTCCAAAAATGTGTGGTACCCTGAAAACAGGGGGTGGCGGGAGAGGGGGGCAGAAGCTGGAAGATGCTTTGGTTGCTGTTCCAGTGACAACGTGTTCCCATTCTTAAAAGACTGACCCCAGGCATCACAGCAGCTGTGCACACAAGAAAAAAACCCACTACAGGACAGGAATCTAAGCAGTGTGCCTGAGGCCTGTTCTGAACAAACTCTGGAGCCCTGAGCTGCATCTAGGAGTCTGGGAGAAAACGGGTTTCCCTCAGATTTCATTATCTCTAGCCTGCATTTATAAATGGCTAAAGGCACAAATATGCCAATTCACAGGCTGCAGGCAAACCAGTCAAGAAGAGAGAACTTGCAATGGGCAGTGGAGTTGAGTAGGGACATCCATCTGCCCATTTCCTCCTCTTCCACAATGCTTTCTTGAGAAAATGGAGAGTCAAAAAAGCAGGTACCATCTTCTTATAGTACCTACCTCCCTGGCTACACTCATTGGTTGAGGGCTAGCTACCTTACACAATCTGGGCCAATCATAGCATGTCTCCCATCTACTGTCCATGGTGATTGGTCCAAGCCTTGCACATAATCCAGCTGGGCCAACCAGAGCAAAATGTGACCTTTGCTATAGTATTACCCTCTCTTCTTGGTAGGCGTCTAAGCACGGCTCTTTCCCATGCAAATGATTTAGCTTCATGGAAAACTGGGTCTAAGAGAATGAAACTGACTCCAAGAAAGCAGTGAAAATATTAAACAATGAAAAAGCATCCTCCTGATGTTCAAGTCTTTAGCACCAATAAATTGCCCTTTTTTGTGCCTAGTTTCAATTTCAATATTGGTTCTCTCACTTGCAACCAAACAGCCCAGCCTAATACAACGCTCTGTGGTCTCTGACAGAAAAGGAAGGACAAGGGCATTAATTTTTCACTCACTGAGCTCTCTACCAAGGGCTAGGCATTCTGAAATGTTTCACATGTATTACAGTATTTTGTTTGATCTACATAACAACGCTAAGGTGTAGGTCATGGTAGGGAGAAAGGACGTAGGAGCCTCAGGGGGGAGAAACATTTGATCACTGATATGCTAAGGATTGCTGGGGCATAATGATCATAAAAAGCAGATTAACTTTTAGTAGGTTCAATTACTATTTCTGAATACTCTATGGATAACGCAAGTCCTGTTGCCTGTACCCTGGGCAGACATCCCAACAATGCCCCTTTCTCAGCAGCCTCTGGTAGGCTGTATTCTTCCCATGAGGACACCAAAATGCAGGTTGAGTAACTAACTCAGCCCAGGCTGTCTCTCTGCTGAGGTGTGGGGAGTCAAGATCTGAACAAGGGCTGTCTGGTCGCAGAGTTCAGACTTTTCATGGTATCAAATGCTCTGGAGATTACTCCCCAAAGCCGGAAATATTAATAAGATAGCACCCACCAAACAGAAGCAGATGGGCAGTGAAGGGGACAGGAGGTCAGCCATCTGCAGGGGATTGTGGCCAGACTGTGCCTGTTTCAGGATCGGAAACCTAAACGAGAAAAATCTGCCTTTTCTTTCCTTCCTCCCTCCTTCCTTCCTTTCTCTCCTCTCTCTCTCTTTCTTTCTCCTTTCTTTTTCTTTCTTCTTATTTTTATTTCTTTTACATACTTCTCTGGTTTTTGTAACTATGTGTATTTGTTCATTGCTGTTCGAATTTTCCTTTTGGTTTAGTAGAGACCTTCAAATCATTCCAGCTGGTTTCAGCCATTCCTAGGGGACTCAGAGGAGTGGGTTTGCATCTGTACTTGAGTGAAGTTATGGGAGGAGCAGCTCCCCTCAGGGCAGGCATGGCTGGAGTGATCACACACCCTTGGGTTTTTTTCACCTGGGACAGTCTGGCTTTTGCTTACTGTCCCTGCATAGTTATTAGTGGAACCTCTTTTTACTCTGAAAGTACACTGATTTGTATAACAGAAGACATACTCTTTTTTTAAATTTATTAATAAATAGCTGTGTACATTAATGCAATCATGGGGCACCATACACAGGTTTTATAGACCATTTGACATATTTTCATCACACTGGTTAACACAGCCTTCCTGGCATTTTCTTAGTTATTGTGTTATGACATTTATATTCTACATTTAGTAAGTTTCACGTGTACCCTTGTAAGATGCATCATAGGTGTGATCCCAACAATCACCCTCCCTCTGCCCATCCTCCCCTCTCCCCTTCCCTCCTTCTCCCCCTTCCCCATATTCTTAGGTTATAATTGGGTTATAGCTTTCATGTGAAAGCCATAAATTAGTTTCATAGTAGGGCTGAGTACATTGGATACTTTTTCTTCCATTCTTGAGGTACTTTACTAAGAAGAATATGTTCCAGCTCCATCCATGTAAATATGAAAGAGTTAAAGACTCCATCTTTCTTTAAGGCTGCATAATATTCCATGGTGTACGTATACCACAATTTATTAATCCATTCATGGATCAATGGGCATGTGGGCTTTTCCCATGATTTAGCAATTATGGAATAAATTGCAATAAACATTGCATTTTTATGTTTAAAAGGGCTGCAATTTTTATGTTAACATTTTTATGT
>CAUYPK010118525.1:0-44508 GCA_963574355.1 Loris lydekkerianus
TTTTCTTCCATTCTTGAGATAATTTACTAAGAAGAATATGTTCCAGCTCCATCCATGTAAACATGAAAGAGGTAAAGTCTCCATCTTTCTTTAAGGCTGCATAATATTTCATGGTGTACATATACCACAATTTATTAATCCTTTTGTGGATCGATTGGGCTTTTTCCATGACGTAGCAATTATGAATTGGGCTACAATGAGCCGTCTGTTACAAATATCTTTGTTATAATGTGACTTGTGGTCTTCTGGGTATATACCTAGTAGAGAAATTATAGGATTGAATGGCAGATCTATTTTTAGATCTCTAAGTGTTCTCCAAATATCTTTCCAAAAGGAATGTATTAATTTGCATTCCCACCAGCAGTGTAGAAGTGTTCCCTTTTCTCCACATCCATGCCAACATCTCTGGTCTTGGCATTTTGTGATATGGGCTAATCTTACTGGAGTTAGATAGTGTCACAAGGTAGTTTTGATTTGCATTTCTCTGATGATTAAAGACGATGAGAACAGCTCAATTAATGCCCTTTTTGACAGGCCAGCCATCACACATTTGAACCCATGATACTGTGTCTTAGTCTTCTCCTCTCTGTATGTCTCTCTGGTGGCACAGCTCCTGGGTGCTTCTTGTTTAGGAGATCCTCCTTCAGCTTCACCCAAATCAATCTATGTAAACACTCGTTCAGCAATTACTGTCTAACATGCTAGCCATTGTGCTGGGCCCCAGGGAGCAATATGCTTTCAGGCTGATTTCATTCCAGTGAGAAGGGCAATAAAAGAATAAATTAAACAAGCTAAAATGAGAATGACTTTAGTGTGGAAGAAATGACGTTAGATCAAGGAACCTGGAATGTCTCTTAGAGTAGGAGTTGGCAAACTATGACCTGCCACCTGTTTTTGTAAATAGAATTTTCTTGGAACACAGCCATGCTCATTCATTTACTATTGTCTCCTATTGATTTCATGCTGTAATAACAGATTGGGTAGCTCTGTTAGAGGCCACATGACCCACAAAACCTAAAATATTTCCTATATGGATTTTACAGAAAAAGTTTGCTAACCCCTATCTTAGAGGAATGAATATTAGATCTGAAGCCCACATGAAAAGAACAAGTGTATTAGTTGTCTACGGCTGCATAAAAGATTATTTCAAAACTTAGCAATCTGAAACAATAGACCATTTGTATCTCACAGTTTCTATGAGTCAGGATCCAGATGTGGCCTATTTGGGTCCACCCGTCTGAGGTCTTTACCAAGAACACAATGAAAGTGTCAGGTGGGCTGCAGTCGTCTGCAGCCTCAGCTGGGGGAGGATGTATTTCAGGCTCCCTCCCAGGTTATTGACAGGCCTCATGGCCTCCCTGTCCATGGGCTAGAGACATTAGTTTCTTGCTAGCTACCTTTCCAGTGAAAGATTGGAGGACTGAGGGTGAGAAATATAGAGCCCACGAGAAGCCACTCTTTGTAACTGATTCTTGAAAGGTCCTTTACACCAATTTTGTCCTGTTCTATGTGCCACAATGAGTCAGTAGGTTTAGCCCATGCACAAAAGAAGGGATTACACAGGACAAGGATACCAGGATCAGGGGAGCCGTATCAAAGGCTGCCTACCAGAAAGGTCATTCAGGAAGGAAGAGCAAAGACCCAGAGGCAAAAAGGATCTCCATGAAAGTGGCAAAATGTCTTCAGGAACATCAAAGGCAATGTGACTGGACCATGTAGAAGGAAGGGAAAATATCAAGGACCCAAGGTCCTGAGAAATCAGGCACAGATAATGTGGGGAAGCAGCAGCGTCATGGAGAAAAGGAAAGATTTTATTCCCAGTGTAAATAGACACTGAAATCTTTCAACTGGACAGATGATATATTTATACTGATGCTTAAAAAATATATATTTATTTGGATGAGTTAATATAAAATAAATTTTACTAGCTAAGTCAATATAGTTAATTTCACTTTCCACAAGAATACCTGGACAATGAGCACGTTGTCACTGGAGATTCATTAAATTACTGATAATGGTGGGTTAAAGATGTATAAGTGGAGCTCGCTTCAGCAGCACATGTACTAAAATTGGAATGATATAGAGAAGGATCAGCATGGACCTTGTGCAAGGATGACATGAAAACTTGTGAAGCATTCCATATTTTTAGGCTGGTGCAGTGGCTCATGTCTGTAATCATAGCGCTTTAGGAGGCTGAGGCGGGTGGATTGCCTGAGCTCACGGTTTGAGACCAGCCTGAGCAAGAGTGAGACTCCATCTCTAAAAACAAATAACCAGACGTTGTGGCTGGCTCCTATAGTCCCAGCTACTCGGAGACTGAGGAAAGAGAATCACTTGAGCCCAAGAGTTTGAGGTTGCTGTGAGTTATGATGCCACAGCACTGAACCAAGTGCAACAAAGTGAGACTGCCTCAAAAAAATAAAATAAAATAAAATAAAATAAAATAAAATAAAATAAAATAAAATAAAGATGCTTAAGTGGCAAGAAGATAACTTGGTAAATATGGGTATGATTATCAAAGCATTTCAAATTAACCATATGCTTGCGAAATAAAACTGGGATGTGAAAGTTTACCTAAGTTGTATTTTAATGATTAATCAAATCACAGTTTTAAAACGTTCCATTTGTCTATTGTGGCTAGCACTGTCATTACTTAATATGTAATGGTATGTTGTCAGCCCTTTTTTGATAAAAATGCCTCTTAACTGCATCATATTCTTTTTTGACCCTATGCATTCATTTTATCCATCTATACTAGAAAAAAAGAGATACTTGATGTAGTTTCCCAAAGAAATACTCAAATTTTGATTAACTCTAACTATGTGGGCAGGTAGATCACTTAATTTTTATACAGCTTTAACAGGTTATAATATACATCATGATATATACAATACACTCCTCTATTTCATTTTAAAGATATGTTCCACATCTTAATGTCAATAATAAGACACATTTTTTTTTTTTTTTGGAAATATAACTGTGCAGAAGAAAGAATGTAGAGGCTATATACTTTTTCAAAATTCTTCAAAAGTTTCTATTAATTGTTATCAACCTTTTGATAACAAAGGAATTGCTATTTTCTATCATTAGTTATTATCTGATAAAGAGAAATGGAAAAACCACTAGAAAATGCAAGGGAAGATGGACGGTTTAGGGGCTGAATTTAGAATTTAGAAGCTGAATTTGGCAGGACACCTGATGTGTTTGAAATTATTCAGTGGTAGAAATTCTGGGGACAAATCAGTAATGAACATATAGAAAATGAAGCAAATAATTACATAGGACAATTAGCATGAGGAAAAGTAAAACTTTGTTCAAAAACAAACTCATAAGCATTAGTAGTGAATAGTTTAACATATTTATGATAATGTAAAAATCATTTATTAAATCAAAATTTATGTTATAACTTATATTGCACTGATTGGGAGAGAGAAGACTCTGTGTGTGTGTGCACGTGTATAGATATTTGTGCATATGTGTGTGTTAAAGAGTGTGCAGCTATATGTGTATGTATGTCTGTTTGGGAGGTTGGATGTTTTAAAGAAAAGTAATATTTCTTTCTTTCTTCCTTTTTTTTTTTTTTTTTTTTTTTATAAACAGAGTCTCATTTTATCACCCATGGTAGAGTGCCCTGGCCTCACAGCAACCTCCAACTCCGGGCTTAGGTGATTCTCTTGCCTCAGCCTCCTGAGTAGCTGGGACTACAGGTGCCCATCACAATGCCTGGCTATTTTTGTTGTTGTTATTGTTGCAGTTCGGCCAGGGCCAGGTTTAAACCAGCCACCCTCAGTATATGGGGCTGGTGCCCTACTCACTGAGCCCCACAGGATGGGTGGAGGGAGAGTAATTGGTAGGACCACACCTACGGTGCATCTCACAAAGGTACATGTGAAATTTACTAGGTGTAGAAAATATAAATGTCTTAACACAGTAACAAAGAAAATGCTGTGAAGGCTATGTTAATCAGTTTGATGAAAACATTTCAAATTGTATATAAAACCAGCACATTGTACCCCATGATTGCATTAATGTACACAGCTATGATTTAATTAACAAAAAGAAAGAAAACCGATATTTCGTCTTCTACCATGGAAACATAAGATGAAACATGAAACATCAAGAAACAGTAAAGTGTTTTTTAGAAATAAAATATTAAATACACAATCAACTAAATATCTTGTAAGAAACTTTGAGGGATGGGGATGTGTTCTACTCAATGGGGGGACATAGTGGATAGGAGATGTCTCTTCCTTTTAAAATAAATCTCATTGATTATGTGCAAATTTGACTTTTTTCAAGTAATGTGTATGTTTCTCTTAGAAAATTACATAAATTCAATAAGATAAAGAACTTACACTTTGGAAAAGATGTATGAATTTTCTGGCTTACTTTCTAGCTGACACATACCATGCTAACTTTCTAAACCATTCTCAATTATCCTAACCATAGTACCTTCAATATAACTCTAATATTCTATTGTGTTAGCCATATTCCTGTCATGAATACAACTTGTTCTCTGAACTCCCCTCAAATAATAGCTTAGCAGTGTGGAGAGTATGTTAAGTAACAAAGCATTTTCACATATACCATCTAATTCTACCCTTTGTCTAAACCTAGTGAAGTAGGGCAGGAAATTACCACCATTTTTCAAATGCACAAGCTGAGGTTCAGAAAGGTTAGAGATGGGGCCAGGCTCCATATCCCATCCATCAATGCTTTGCCCTACATTTACTTAGCTGTGTCAGACATGTCAAACTCAGTTCTCCCCCCCTAAACTGCATGATACACGTGAAAAGCTGTTGGACCCCCTGATCCATACCCAGTTTCAGTGTGTTTTAGAGACCTGATGTATCTAGATATGAGTTCTCTTGGATTCCACCTGAACTAAGATCTGGAGCTAATCAGACTTCAGGCTCACATAACAATACCCACATATGACATGTTAAGCTTTTGACTGCTTTATATATTTGTTCATTTTCTCTTCATATAATATACACTTTACATTTCTAAAGGAGCAGCAAAAGCTGAAGATATCAGCACTCAAAATATTTTCATTGATTTTCACCTTTTCTTAAAGGTCAGAGTGTTCATTTCCAAAAAACCTATACAAATTTTAAGTTATACTACATAAAAATTCATATTTGAGATAAAAGATTCAATTTCAACCCACTATAGAATCACATACTGGCATTTGAATAAGAAAGATAATTGACAAAAAATATACTTAAATTATAAAAATATGCATTATAAAATCTATGATCGTTGGGTCATTTTCTTGACAAATGGCCGTAGAGTTTGGAGACAGATATTTCCACAATGTCTTCAGACCTTCCAAAAAGAGGTAAAATGCCTTGTAGATAGTCTCAAATTTCAGGCACAACATGTCTTTATTTTGTAAGTTATATATTACTGAAAGAATCAGATAAGAAAATAAAACTATTCTGTCGTTATATGGTCCAGCCACTATGGAAATATACTGGTTGTGGTAACAACATAATGAAGACAGACCTATAACCATTAGAAATGTAGTTTTGATTCAAACTATGGAATAAGATTCATGAATTATGCAAAGGCATTTCAGATTAAAGTACCGTTCTATTATCAATTAACTTTTTTTCTGGAGAAATATTTTATACTAGAAGTTAAAGACTATGTCTTATAATATATATTATTGGTGAAATAAACTTGTATTTCTTATAGGACCAGTTTTATTTTGAGCTTTCGTAATATTGATACCTACTGTCTTTTAGAATGGAGAGACTTGAAAAGAAATAAATATCTTCCTGAAATAAGAGAAGAGAAGGTAAGAGAAGGGTAACAAGCTTTGTAAGGCTTAAAATTTCATTTAGAAATATATCTAAGAGTGGGCAGGGCAGTGGTTCATGCCTCTAATCCTAGTAGTTTGGGAAACCAAGGCAGGACAATTACTTGATGCCAGGAGCTCTAGACCAGCTTGAGCAGAAGTGAAACTTTGTCTTTACAGAAAGCAGAAAAAATTCGCTGGATATGATGGCTCAGCCTGTAGTGTCAAGGAGGCAGAGGTAGAAGCAATGCAGGTGCTATGTGCTAGTCCAGGTGATAGAGTGAGACCTTTCAGAAAGGAAGGAAAGAAAGAAGAAAAGAAGGAAGGGAGGGAGTGAGGAAGGGAGGACATTTTAGAGTAGACTAATGTTTTCAATGGCTTTTTATTATTTATTTAGATGTGCAAGAACACACCTAGGTTTCATTAATTAAATTCCCTTTATAAATACATGAATCCTTTTTTTCTTACCAAACCCAACTAAAAAAAGAACATAATTACAAATGCTTTTATTTTTTATTTTATTACCAATAACTTCTATTAAAGTTAATAGAAACTGAAATAATCTATGGGAAGGTTTTTATCTAGACAGACATCTTCACCATTTTCCAGGCAAGAGAAGAGCATCTTAATGTCCTCTCATTGCCCCTCATTAGCATTAGAGGATCCCAGTGACCAGCAATAAAGAATATAGACTTCATTGTCTTCCCTATGGAAAAAAACCTCACACAAGTTTTTTTTTTTTTTTTTTTTTTTTTAAGACTTCTCTAAAAAATTTATTCAGAGTTTAGAAACTCAAAATACATAGTTTTATGGACTACTAAATGTGAAGTATCTACTGAATCATCAGCTCTGCAACATCTTTCATGAAATTTTGATAGTTAACATGTTCATGTTCCTCATAATTAGGGGAACGGCAAAGTGCAAATTAAAAATATTCCAACATCCCAGGAAAATAAAAGTTCCAGGTTCCACCAGAGACATCTAAGTGTGCATCTTAGGGGGCGGAGAGAGGGTGTGACCCTGTGACTAATGCCTGATTAACGCAGGAAGGAGGTCATCCACCGAAAGGCTCGCCCTGTGGTCTTGCGTGTCCTGGCTCTGAAATCCACACTGCTTCAGTTACAGTCTTGCAGAGACCTTCTCACAGCACGAGAGGGGGGCCTGGCCAGAGTCCCTCACACTACCGAGACTTGGAGAAAGCTGATAGGATGGTGGGGAAGAAAGAGAAAGGAGATACGCAGTGATGAGCACGGAGGGGATAAGAGGAGGGGGAGATGGGTGGCTTATTCTCAGTAGCTCTTTCAAAGCCTGCACACTCGGCCTGTCCTGGGTTCTAGTGAGATCTTACATATATTCACAATCATTTCTTTATCATTTTTGTCTTAAAAACTTTGAGGGCTGGGCAGTGCCTGTGGCTCAAAGGAGTAGGGCGCCGGCCCCATATACGGCAGGTGGCGGGTTCAAACTCAGCCCTGGCCAAAAACTGAAAAAAAAACAAAAACAAAAAAAAAAAAAAACCAACGAAAACCCTTGCTTTTTTTATTCTTTATAACCTCATAATAGAATAGAGACGTACTAATGATGTCTGTGTTATCACTACACAATCAGATTCACAGCCTTCATTTGGCGTAGGTGTTTTTATAGCCTGTAAGTTCTTAGGAATTTGAAACACGTAAGACGTGAAAAATGCGTTTATTATTCCTGTATGATTAGACAAAGAAAATAAGAATTAGTGAATAAAACGAGTCCATTTATGCCTTTACTTTTCTCATAATGTTCACCTCAAGCCAGATACAAATTTGTTTATCACTATCTGGTTATTATTTAGTATAATAAAATCGTCTTCATACAAATCAACCCTTTTTACCATTTCAGATGACTAAAACAAGTGGTTTATGTATATATCAATGACTGTGTGCCTTACTTTAAACACTTCACAGTACCAGATCCATCCAAAATCTACACCATACGCCAAACACGTCATTTGTTCATTGAAGTGTCAGAAAGACTTTCTTCTAAACACTATTACTAAATACATTCTGCACATATCCTTAGGCAAGAATACAGTAATTTTATAGAAAGCTCTCATTTTTCCATGTGATTATACAAAATGCCTAGACTTTGCAAAAACAGATATTTAACAAAACAATTAATTCTTTATTTTTCATTCCACAATGGGAAAAACAGCTGAGGATCCTTCATTGAAACAATGAGAGGACACACATAGTCCATATAACTCTTTAAAGAGTAACGCTTGCAATGCTTTCCAGTAGGAGGGCCTTTGAGAAAATAAAGTGGCTAAATACAACTTTGGGGGAACAAATTCCCACATCGTCTTTTCTAAAGTGAAGCCATCAATACACAAAGTCAACAGATCTCTTTTCTTTAAAATATTCAGTGTCACCACAAGAAATATTAAACTTTCCTTGTTCATTTACCAAGTAATATTTTAGTTCTTGGGCCTCTCATAGGTTCCTTGTCCTTAGCCCAAAATTCAGTCTTTTCTGTGCTTATCCCTCAGTGACAGCAGTGACCTAAAGCAGAATTCATTCCATCTTGCTAAAGGCTTGCTTTTCTAATACAAATTATATGTTTAATTAATTCTAAAACTTTGTTTGTGAATTACTAACACTATAAAATTAACTTTTTCTCCCTCAGAATTTTTATTTTTTTCTTACCAGATCTGGCCATCAGTTCAAGTTATCTGCTGTTTACAAAAATAAGAACAAATATAGCCTAAATGCAATGTCAGAACCTCAAAAACAGAAACAAAAACGTAATTATGTGCCTCCCCATTTCACATTGCTGGTCTAAAACCATCCAGCCACAGGAATTTCTTTATTGCTTGTAGGATTTTTGTGGAATTATTTTTTCTAAATAACATGTATGTTATGAGGGAAATTTTTCTTAGTAAACAAAATTAAACAAGGTTGTTTCAATACTATTAATTATCCATGATTTATAAGAATTTTAACTTACACATTATATATGTTTGATTTATGAAAATTCTCAAAATCACACCTGTTCTCCTAGGAGTAATGATACATGTAAATAAATGTCATTGATAATACTGGAATAGAATCTTTAAGAAATAGTAGAATAAAAGCATTGTCTTTAATCCCTCAACCTCCTTAGTTAACTGAGGTACTTAACCACATTCTCCCTAATATTTTAAGTTAAAATAAAACTATAGATTTGCTTTTGTGCTACCTCTCATAGGCAATTTCAGACAGCTATCAGAAATGAAAGCAATGTAAATATAATAAATCAATTAAGCAATAAAAAAAAATAATAATAAAAAGGAGTGACCAGGCCAGTTGACTAGGAGAGCTGTCCTGTGACCAGAGGAAGGGACATTTTCTCACAGTCAGTCAGATGTCACCAGAGGTCAATAAAATGAAGACAGATGAAAGTCTATTGGATATGAAAATTTGGAGCCATGAGAAAAAGCTTTACTAGGCGACTCGAAGTAGAAAATACCATGTTTGCCACAGTTGAAAGCAAAGCCTAACAGTATGGTATATATATAGTGTGAGTGCTCATGTTGGCGGAACCGAATTGTAATAGATTAATTTTTATGCTGATTTCATACGACATTTATCAAACTGGAAAAGACGTTAAGACAGAGAATGAGTGTGAATTTTGTTCAGAAAATACTACTGCCTTTGTTCTTCTCTAATACATTATCATAACCTTGTTTTCTCCTTGTTTTGACATTCTATTCTATTTTCTCAAATCCTGACATCACCAAGAAGCCAATTTAGTCTCACATAAATTTCATCGTTAGAACCTGATAACCTCAAAAATAAAAGTCATAAAAGGAAAGTTGTTAATTCTACAGAGATAAACTATGTGTTTGCAACTTCTTTCCTCTAACATGTTAATAGTCATTTTTGATACTAAACACTATAAAATCAAATGACTAATCACATCTCATGAAGAGGCAAGGTCTGTTACTAGTGTATGTGTATTTATACACACACACATGCATATATATGTTTACACGCTTACACTTTCTGTTACCATGTTTGTTTTCATACTTTCTCTTCTTCTTTCTCCTTGACGTTTTAAATTGTGTCTCCCATACCATACACTCACCTATAAAATAGTAGCCCCACCTTAAAGTTTGGAAACTTTGTTCTTGGCATTTATCAGTTTTTGTCAATATTAATAAAAACCTTTACCTGTTATTTGCAGTCACATTTCTATTATCTTTGAAACAATGTTAAAAAGAAGAGAAAGTCAGGAAGCTATTTTAATGAACCTTGGATATTGATATGATTTGTAGGTCACTCCTGCTACACCTGCTGCCTTAACTACTGGGCTTGTGTTGGAAGGGTCCTGACTCCCTTACCCTGCTGTCTGACTACTCTGATGTTTCATTATTTTCTTCAATCCAGGGGTGAAATGGATGATTGGATCTTAATTATAGTGTCCAGGTGACTCTTTTTTCAGACCATTTTTTCTGGACAAGCCTCAGCTCATCTGACAAATCATGAGTGGTTTACTTTATAGTTCAGCTGGGATTAAGTTACTAAGACCTGCAGAGACCATGTAGAGTGGTGTCCCCTGTTAAAATGCTGTTTTCCATTCTAATTCATGACCTTTAGAACAGAGAACTATAAACAGATAACTCTCTGACAAGATGTATTTTAATATACTTAGAGCACTCCATACACAAAGCCTATGTCTCTCATTTACATATCTAAAATCTATATTGTGTGCTTGCCCATAAATTTTCTTATTTTGGGAAAGAACTGCTATGTAAAACTTATTTTTATTTAAACTAATTTTAGAAATACTGTGCTTAGTGCACACTTTTTTACCTAACTTTCTGAGGGAAAAATAAGTTTACGTGGTATGCGTGGATAGTGTGTCTGGGCGGAGGGGGAGCTCGGAGGCCTCCCGGGCCACCACGCCCTCTCATCTGGGCCTCCCAGGTGACAGGGTTCCAGTCCTAGAGGATCCACATCTGGTGGAAGTGGGTGGAGGGGCCTCCTGCCACTGAATGCTACAACCAGGGAGGGTACAGTGGCAGGCCTAGTGAGTGGCCTGCGTCCTGAGGCCTGGCAGCATGGAGGGAACCTGGGGATGCCTGACTGCCCACTGGCCCAGAGGACTCAGACAGCTTCCGTCCCACAGGCCACACATATGGCCATGGGTCTGTGACTTGACAGGGAGGCAAGAGCTCCCAAGAGAGAGGGAAGAGGCAGCCTTCCCAGAGCGGGCAGCAGCGAGAGGGCAGTGTGACCACCCATTTACCCGGGGAGCCTTAGCTCCCCCCAAGCTGTGTCCTGGTGCGAGCCAGCCAGTTTCTTGAGAGGAATTTTCCTGAATATTTGGGCCAAAAACTCGGGTGTGCAATATACACGGAAGCACATTTTATACAGCAAAATATGGTATTTCTAACTAGGTTAACATATTTGCAATTATTCTTTTAATTGTTTATCGGTGATGGTACAAGCTGAGTTTGAATTTTTTTATTACTTAATATTAAGGATTTTTAGGTGATACTGGGGTAGATAGATTTTTGAGAGAATTTGAACTCAAATTTTGGCTTTCTTTGAGTTCAAATTGAAAGTATAAATTTTTTGAAAAATCAGACATTTATTTATTGTTTGTAATATTCGTAGTAAATCAAATTACATAGTTTTCCAAAAAAATTTTTTTTCAAATTTTATACTAAGGTTATTATTATTTCTTCTGATAGTAATTATCTTTCTTGTGAATTGCATATGCCATCTACTAGATCATGTGATTTTGCTGTTCAGTATTAAGTCTGTTCTTGCAGACAGCATGCATCCTCTCTATACAGGTCAGTAAAAGCGAGATATATGCATTGAATAACATAGAAAGACATATTTTCCAATAACTATCATTTAATTGGACATTTTGTTTCATCTGTCAGCTCTAAGGTATGTGAAAAACATATGTAGGAGAGCACAATATAGAAATTAGATTTAGCATTCCTCTGGGTAACTGAAATTTTCATTCCATTGTAATGAAACACTGCTTTTTTTTTATTGTTCTTAGACTGTAAATAAATGAATTGATGGTAAAGAATTAACAACACATCCCGGAAAACTTTATTTAATAATAATGATGTAAAATGCTGCTGGTGCCATTCGATTTATCTAATTTATAACTCTGTTTGATTACTCAGCATGCCTTCTATCTGTAAGAATTGCACCCTGGGGACTAGTCAGTTTATTAATTCATCACTTGCCTTCTTTTATGGTTGCAATCCCCATTATAGTATGAGCATAGAATGGTATTTGCTTCAGAAAGCTGCCAGCCAACTGGTTTCAGTCTAGCTGATCTTTTGTTTGAGGCTAAAGGTCCTCATGGTTTTTCTATCCGCTTCTGTTTCTAATAGGTTATATTACAATCTAGCTTTTTGTCTTATGGTATCATGATGAGGATAGACCAGCAAGAGTGAATTCCACACCTGCAATTACAGAATTTTAAAAAGAGTAAAGACCTGCTTCAAGTTAACCTGTAGGCTTTTTTAAAATGCCTTTTGATTTATCTGTCACCTGATCCATCAGCAATGAATAATTTTCATGGAAGGTGCACTTTAATTACATTCCCATTTGACTTGCATTATCAAGCCCTATCTAGGTAATTAATCTCACCAAGTATCTAATTTCAGCCTTTATTGCTGGCAGGCAGACCTCCTGAATTATGTGTGCTTGAATGGGTCTTGGGTCTTTTTCACTAGCCATAGACCCTGAAAGAGATCTTGGGCCTTCCAAATCTGGGAACTATGCCTAAGAATTTTTTTTCTTATATATTGTGAATATATTGTATTTGGCAATGCAAGTCTATTTCCATATTCAAAGAAATGTATAGATTATTGTCATCATGAAAATCATATTAAAATTGAGTCACCTTTCCTTGTATGTGGACCCAATCTGCATGTTGTTTTGTGTGTAAGGGATAACTTACTAACTGTGGCTGATGTCTGTATCAGTTTGCTGATGTAAGCTTACAGGAGTTACCACCAGAATTTCAGGAGGGGCTTTATGCTAGTTCAGGCTTTAAAGTTTGTATGAAGTGAGGTGAATATTCAGATTAAAGGTAGTTAGATCAAAATTAGAAGCACTTCTAATTATCCTTACTGTGTATTTCATTATATACTCTTTTCTACAACTTTCTTTATTTTGAATTAACAGATAGCTGACTTTTTATATTTCCCCATACTTAGACAATTTTATTTTTGAAGGTTTTACTTATTTATTTACTTATTAATTAATTCATTTATTTAGAGACAGAGTTATTTGCTGCCCAGGCTGGAGTGCAGTGGTGCAATCACAGTTGGTGAACCTCAGATTTGTGGGCTCAAGTGATCCTTCCACTTGAGCCCCTCAGTAGTTAAGATGGAAAGTACACGTCACCACACCTGGCTGAAGATTCTGCTTTTCATACAGATCAGGTCTTGCCATGTTGCCCAGGTTGCTGTCTATCTCCTGGCCTCAAACAATCCTCTCACCTAAACCTCCCAAATGCTGGATTACAGGCATGAGCTAATACATTCAACAATTGTCATTCCTTAATTTCCTTTACAGACTCATATCAAAGATTAGTGACTTACCAACATAGGTTACACACACACACAATAAAACTAATTCTGAAATATATAATTTGCCTTTCTGTTATAGTCTTGTTTTATCTCTGTTACAGAAATACATAAGTATTTTGTGATTTTTAGATTTTTAAATAGAAACATTAACCCTGAGTTGTTTTGTTTTCTCTTTTATATGTTCTTTCGACATAGATTTTTAAAAATGTATTGGCATGCCAAAATGTGTACAGAGTATTGTTTGAGCTGTCTCCGTAGTCAGTAGATACACTGAGCCAAGCAGATTATTTTACTATATCAAAATAAAATCAGTTTTATGTATTAATAATAGTACATCTAGAGTAAGATAAACATGAAAGACATGCCAGAGAAGCTGGATGCTGGATTTCCAATCAGAATGTTTGAATCCCATGTTGAGCAAGTTGCTTTTGACCTTGGGTAGGTGATGCCGTCTCACTTGCGTATCAGTTAGTCTCCATATTACATGAAGCAATACATGAAAGGGTTTTATAGAATACAAACATTTTGCAGTTGTGAATTGGCGCTGCTGATACACTAGAATGAAATTTTCACAGCCATGCTATAAATTTAACTGTGTTAAAGTTAGCAAAATCATGCTGATTATGATGCGTGATTAATGTTGACTTCATTCTTACAATATGTAGCGCTCTCAATAACCAGGTCTACAAAAGGATAATAAAGTGTTGACTATTCTTTAAATAGTTAATGTTGACATTTTTAAAAACCAATTTCTGGGCAAAATTCCAGGAGGTAATGTAAGGTGTATTAGATACAATAAATTTCTAAAAATGAACTTTGAATTCTTAAGACACTGTCTCACAATTAATTAAAAACCAATTTTTATTGCTAATTTTTGTATAGTTATACTTTTTAAAAAATGATGCTAAGTATTCATGTGATGTGTTATTCTTCTGCATTTTGAGGAATTTATGTAATATTTTGTTGAGACCTATGGCAATCTGTGTGTATACATGTGCCCATAAAATTTAACATTTAATTTACCTTAAAATTAATAATCACTCTATATATAGGGATACATAGATACATAATGTATATTATAATGTATAACATATATGATTTTATCTATTTCTTTAACAGAATGCATGGCTTCTTCCACAATTTTAGTTGTTTTATATTATATTATATTTTTTGGGGATAGAGAATATAAAGTAGGAAGAGAATGATTTTATAAGAAATCATTCTTATAAAATGTACAAATTATTTTGTACAGTTCTAACTTTTGTTAGAAAAGTTTCTAAAGAACAATGATTTGTAATCATTTAAACTTTTAAGGAATGTTTTGTATCTATTTCCGTCAAACAATAAAAGAATAAAAAATGACCTACTTTTGGTTTTGATTACTATATAATATTCAGATATAGTTGACAACTTTGAAGACATTTTTAATATTGGGGAGCATATATATTTAAACTTAAAGCTCATTTATGACCCTACTTGGTATAAGAGGAATATGATTTATTAGAATATCAATTTGGGGAGAAAGTTGAATTTTATTTACATTTATTTATCTATCTGTCTGTCTATCTATTTATTTATTTAGACAGAGTCTCACTCTTTCCCTGGGTAGAGTGCCAAGGCATCAGAACTCACAGCAACCTCAAACTCTTGGGTTCATGAGATCCTCCTGCCTAAGCCTCCTGAGCAGCTGGGACTATAGGTGCCCACCACAATGCCTGGCTAGTTTTTCTATTTTCAGTAGATATGGGGCCTTGCTTTTTCTCAGGCTGGTCTCAAACTCTTGAGCTCCTGTGATCCACCCACCTCAGCCTCCCAGAGTGCTAGGATTGTAGGTGTGAGCCACCACGCTGGGACAGAAAGTTGAATTTTAATTGTTCAGAGGCAGGATAGGATCAGAAGCAAAATATTCCCTTTTGTAGCTCTGGAGAAGCTTACTAGGTTACCTGACAACTGTTCTCTTATTTAATGTTTGATTGATTTCTAGCTATGAAGTACCTGCACTTGCATGTACACTTGAATTAGATTATTTCAAATTATTAAATTAAAAAAGCAAGATTTAGGAAGCCAAGAGATGCAAAACACAAGAAAAAAAAGCAGGGAGAAACACATAGTTTCTATGTGCTTCTCGAATCTGGGTTGAATAGCATGTGGATGGCAGCGTCCCAGACCTCCCTGTACCTCAGAAGATTGTTTTTTCTCTGTCTTTTCCGTTTCTACTCCCGGGGGCTGTCGGTCTGGATTTTTGGCAATGTGATGGTATGTGGGGGCTTCCTGTCCAAGTCTTCTATTGTATTTGATGAGTTATTTTCTTTCTTCTATTCCTTGTTCCCCACTTCCCCTCTCTACTCCCCTCCTCTTGTCTCTTCTTCCTTTCCTCCCTCCCTCTCTCTCTGTCTTGTGGTCCCCCTCCCTCCCTCTGTCCCCCTCCTTTCTCCCACCTTCCCTCCCTCCCTTCCTTCCTGTTTTGGCAGTAAGCAACTAGGTGCAGAGGAAAAAGCATGCTACAAGATGAAATCAATATTCCAATGTCACTCAAGTCATATAAATGGTGAACAAAGAGCAACTTACTCCCTGAGAATTCATTTCTTTGCTTCCAGGATGCTGCTGCTTTTTCAGCCCTGTGATATTTACTTCTTTTTCTGAGGTATATCCAGCTTGAGAGCTGCAGGTTTGAGATCAGTGGTGAAAATAACAACAGGCTCGTCTGTGATAATCTACTGTTTGATATGGAAAATATTGGATTTTTTTAATAAGAGAAATCACTCAATTATCTACTGAATACATTTAAACAAATATGAATAAGAATATTTTTAAGCCATTGAAACTCTTGGAAAACAAATTTTCCTTCTTTTGACACTTCAAATTTTTCATAAATAAAATGTAGTGCAATGCCCAGATTTATATGTGTGTGTGTGTATGTGTATATGTATGTATATATATATATATATCTTTGTTCTCAGGGTAGTATTGGTCAAAGAACACTCGCAGAAAATGAGGCCTCATTTCTAATCTATAATTCAAAGAATAAAAATAGAGTCTTTTGTTACAGCATTGTTCAGTCAGTGGGTAAATATTAATACATTAACTTACTAAAAGATCTTGTGATTCTGACCTTTTGGAAATGGTGTGCAGTCATTGGAAACTTGCTTTGATCTCAGGGATCTTTGACATCATTGAGCAACCTTATCCCTCAGGATCTCTCTAACGTTCTGGGTCACTCTCCCGTGGGGCAAGAGTGAGGTTTTGATTTGTGGATGTGAAAACAAAGCAGCAACACACTCTTGAGCTGTTGCAGGGACTTTCCATGAAGATTCTCACTTTGGCCACTGTGCCTTTAGCCAAACCCAGCCAAGCAGCACCATCAGCCACTTTTATTTACTCGTGATGCCTTTCTGTGCCTTTTTCCCTCACAACTCCTAATCCCCACCCCTATAGGTGGCGAACAAAAAGAACAGATTGGCTGGTACAAGCTTCTTTGTGTTTCTTGTCTTTTTTAA
This sequence comes from Loris lydekkerianus, assembly GCA_963574355.1. NCBI lineage: Eukaryota > Metazoa > Chordata > Mammalia > Primates > Lorisidae > Loris > Loris lydekkerianus. The sequence goes on from CAUYPK010118525.1 coordinate 16,883, forward strand.
AATAATGTTTTCTAAAGGATGTCCAAGTTATATCACTGCAGTCGTCCTTCAAATTTATAGCAAAGTTGTGAAGTTGGAAGCAGTCTGTCGTGCAAAGCAGGAGGTTACTCTTAGGCGCTTGACTGCAGTAGTTATGGTCAGAGCTGGTGTGGAGAATGGTTCACTTCTGTTCTTCTAAAGCATAAAGGACTTTGCTCACTGAGCTTTCCAGGTGATGCCCCCATTAGCTCCACGCAGTATGTAACATACAGCGTATGACCAGAACATGAAACTTCCTTTCATGCCTGCCCTGCATGTGCCTGGTTTGTTGATACCAAACTCACTGAAAAGAGTTTGAGGAATATTCCTCTAGGCAACCTTAGAATCAGGTTGTAGATAAAGTTGTGTGATGGTTTTATATTACTTTTCTCTCATTTTAAAAGGCTCTTATAGTAGCTGAAAGGCTGGAAAGTTTTAGTGCTCAATATTAGTACTGCATGAACTATTTTTTTTTTTTTCATTTAAGATACTACATTAAATATACCTTTAAAGGTGTATAAATTATGATTTAATATTGTCAAATTTGTATTGGGGAACAGGGATAGTTTCTGTGCCTCCTTTATAGGTTATAGCAAGAAAGATGCATTATGTATTTCTCGTACCCTGGATACATCTTCAGATCTCTCTATCCAGTCATCTCTATAGACTAGCAAGAGATGAATAAGCGAGTTTCCCTATAAGTGATTTTATTGTTACCGATCTCTATTTTATTGACAAATAGAAAAATAATTTCTTTCCTTCTTCATTTTCACCAATACAAATAAAAATAATATAATTTATAATTATTCATATTTCAGCAAAAAATTGTCATCAGAATTCAGAAGGCATAGTTTCCAGGCCTCCATTTTAATTGTTATAGCTAGATAGACATGAAATTGAAAATTGAATAGAAAGAAAAGCTGTGGGTGATTCCTGTAATGTTACCAAATTACAGGTTAACATACAGATCCAATAGGATCCTTTGGAATTATAATATAAATATCAATGAAATTATAAAATTTTAAATAGAATCCATGTCCCAGGCTTGGTCAGGGCAAAAAGCTTATATTATAGCCCTAGACAGATTATACTATATGTTGATGATTATGTTTTATAATGGCTGAAAATTCTCATTTTATTCTCATACTAAAAACAGAAGGGAGAATTTTTATAATGTTTCTTGAGTATCATCATACATTTTTGGAAGCAGAAAATGTAACATTGAAGTTACATAAAAGATATTGAAGGATGCATTCCTTCCTGTTAACACTTGATTGACTCTCTAGGAATAGAACGTCTGGCAGTTTTATGAGGAATACATTATCGTTCAGAATACACAGAGAAGGTGGACAAATCGCCCAGGTGATAAGGCTGAAAACGTGTTTGGGGTAGACTGTGGAATTGGACTAGACCTGTGGTCTGTGCTCTTAATTCCAAGGTTATTTATCTCTTCCCATCTTTAATTTTCATACTTGTGTTGTCCTATTTCCAGTAAAAAAAAAAAAAAAAAATGTCATCTAACAAACATGTGATGCATACTCATAGTGGAAACTGTTATATATGGGCTGTGTATCACAGTCTGCACTAGTTTTGAATTAAGTGTAAAATTAAAACATGCAAAAATATTCATGGTTATCAGGGAATGAAATGGATTTGTATCACACTTTTAACCTCAATATTTGTGGATTTAATTCAGAATATTCTGGTTATAATAAATGGAAAAGTCATGAGGACAAAGAATTCTATGCAGAGTAGCAGAAATGGTATTAAATATGTTAACATATTTCTTTAGACATTTTTCCTAACATGCATTAAGTTCACTGTCTAGTAGTTGGAAAATGTTTCATACTGGAGGCATGATATATGCAGGTTAGAAAATTATCTCTAGAAATATAAAATTAATATAAATAGAAATGTAAAATTAATTTCCGTTATTTTGATGAATTTCAACCAGGATTTTTCATATTTAGAATAAAATCCTGAACAATTTCATTGCTTTATATCTCTGCCATGCCAGATTATTAATCATATCAGTTTATTTGAAATTTGAAATCAAAAATATTCTAAATATTTTTTATCTACTTTTATTGAAAATCTAAAGTATTTTCTGAAATATCACTTGAGAATTTAAGATATATAAATGTTTTATACAAATCAAATACTAATGTTTATATAAACTTGCTCATCTTTGTTACGTACGCACTTATTACAATACAGCACAGAAATTAAACTTTATTAATATTGTAATTGAGTTCCTATATAGAAAGTGAGCAAAATAAAATGCAAACCACTTAGGAAACAGAGAAATGGAATTTATAATTTTTTGTGAGCTCATATATGATTAAAAATTACAGATCTTATGTTCTGTAGATAACCACTGATAGTTTATTGATAGTTTATTGTCTCTTTAGAGTCATGACCAGAGTTAGCAGAAGTATAACTTGCTAGATGTAGAGGAAAAAGGTATAGTTTCCATTATTGTTATTTACTATTATAAACACTCTTTATTTATTTTCGCTTATTTATTTTTTCTTACTTTATTCACTTCTGCTCCTTATCTCCCCTCAGCTTCTCTCAGCTCCATTGTGTTATACTTTGTCTTAATCAGAAGGCCCAGAAGCAACTGAACTTCACTGTAAACATACTTTGAATCCAGTTCTGTGAGAGTATTCTTAAATACTTTGCTTTCATTAACATTCTTTTCAAAATTCAAGTGCCTAACAATATCAGGTGTATAATAGTAGTTGCATAATAAGTATTTCTTGAGAAAATAGACATTATTCTATTCTATCTATCTTTGGCAATGCGACTTGCGTTGTCTGTTCACCTTCAAGCCGAGTTGTCTGATAAGAGCCTGTTCATTCGGTCCTGGCTTCTGGAAGGTATAGAGAAGGTAAAATGACAATGATTTACACGACCAGCTTGAAAGTAGAAAAAGCCTACCTTTGAAGAAGTAATTAATTGATAAACCAAACAAGGTATAATGTGGTTGAATTACTGTTTACCGCATGCATACAAATTATATCAAATTATATACTAAATGAGATAGCAACATTGCCTCAATTGTTTGTATATTTTGGTGAAATCATCCTTTGTCCTTAGTTGTTCAGATTATTTAACTCTTCCATTATCATTTTCTTGAAAAATGCTTACAAGTACACCAAAAATAAACTTATTACACATTCTAGAAGGAATCTCCATTTCTAAGTAAGTTATAAATGCAAAAAAAAAGAAAAAAAGAAAATAGACCCATGTCTATGTTTGGTATAAGGGAGCTCCCAAACATGCTTTTTATATTTGTTTCCGGCTAAGATTATACTCTGTGTATTTTAGGAAAGCATGTGATCAGGAGTTGCAGAATTTGGAAAGGGCTTAAGGGTGAAAAAAACTGAGAAAAGACCTTTGGATTTAGCTAGAAAGATATTATTGGAGACCTTAGAAAACATGGTTTTATTATAGTGGTGTGACTATATATATGGAAAATAAAACTAGAGAAAATCTGTTAGGCCATTTCTGTTTGCTTCTTTAAAAAAAAAAAATTGGCGATAGTCCTCATTTATAATACTGTGATTTGTACATTCTTTACTGGACTTCTAACGTACAGGTTTGCTACATTGCCCCATTGCTAGCTTTTCATGCCAACATCAGCAATACTTTTCTGCAAATGGCCATGCCTTTATTACAGTGTTTGACATCTATGCCTGCTCTTGATTGTGAATCTGAATAGACTCTGTCATGAAAAGCCACTTAAGAAGTCCTCAACTTTGTGGTTAGGTGTGCATGTTATTCATACAGCAAAGTCCTAAGATCAGTTCTAGAGTAAAGGATAAATATGTTACACCTTTTGAGAAACCTTCTTGGCTGATACACACACTAATGCAGAGGAGGAACTAGTAATCAATTTTCCCTTGGAGAAAATGCTATTGATTTCCCTAAGGAGCCACATTCAGAATGGAAGTCTGTTTATCAGAGACATCACTGCACCCTTATGTTAGTGCAACACTGTTTACAACAGCCAAGGTATGGGATGAACCTAAGTGTTAGTCAGCGGAAGAATGAATAAAGAAAATATGATATATGTGTATATCACTTATACACAATGGAATACTACTCATCCATAAAAAATAATGAAATGTCATCATTTGTGGCAACTTGGATGAGCCTGGAGGACATTATGTTAGTGAAATGTCAACGACAAGAAAAGAAATACTGTGCGTTCTCATAAGCAGGAGCTAAAACAGTTGATTTAATACAAGTAGAAAGCAGAGTAGTGGTTTATAAGAGCTGGGGAGAGTAAGGGAGAGGGGAAGATAGAGGGGGGTTGGTTAGTGGGCACAAAATTACAGCTACTTAGGAAGAATACCTCTAGTATTCTGTAATACTTTAGGATGATACAGTTAACAATTTTTTGTATATTTTCAAATAGCTAGAAGAGAAAGTTTTGAACATTTTCAACACAAAAAGATGATAAATGTCTGTGGTGTTGATTATGCTAATTATCCTGGTTCAATCATTACGTATTATATTCATGTATAAAGATATCACTGTGTCCTCATAAATATGTACATTTGCATGTCTTTTTTTTTTTTTTTTTTTTTTTTGAGACAGTCTCAGTATGTCCCCTCAGTAGAGTGCTGTAGCGTCACAGCTCACAGCAACCTCCAACTTTTGGGCTTACGGGATTCTCTTGCCTCAGCCTCCCAAGTAGCTGGGACTACAGGTCTACAGGTGCCCACCATAATGCCCAGCTATTTTTTATTGTTGTTGCAGTTGTTTAGCTAGCCCGAGCTGGGTTCGAACCCGCCACCTGTGGTGTATGTGGCTGGAGCCGTAACCACTGTGCTATGGGTGCCGAGCCTTGCATGTCCATTTTTAAAAAGTCAACTTCATCCCATGGTTACTGTTTTATACGTTGTTTGAAAATAATGTTCAGCACTACAATGTTAAAAAAATTATTTTGACTTTTCTAAATCATCTTATACTCTAATTCAACTGTGAAACTTTCCTCCATTCTTCAAAAATGTATTTTTTCTTCCAACTAGTGTAAAATGACAGATCTGCTCATACTTTAGATGAGAGTTAACATTGCTAATAATTTAATTAATTGGGATCAATCCTCAGTGTCTTCTGCTCCAAGCATGGATCTTTTAGGGCTCTTTATTGTTGTTGTTGTTGTTGTTGCTGCTGTTGTTTTATTTCACATAAAGTGTTGAGTTTATTGGAAAGAAAATGAGACCTGGAGCGAGAGACCTGGTTTCATTCCTAGTTGTGTCAGATTCTCACTCCATGAAGTACAATGTGCAGGGAACAAGATTACTCACTGCACAACACTATCAAAAATATTTGAGAAGACGACAGGGATATATGAGAAAATCCACAAAATCAACAACTGTGCTTAAACTCAATCTTACTTTATAGTAGATGGACTGTATTCTTTGGGAGATGGTCCCTACTTTTCAAAAGTCTACAAAGAACAGCTATGTGAGGAAAGGACTGGAAAAGTAAAACATGCCCGGATTCATAGTTCCTGGTATAGCACTCACATTGTTTATTAGGTAGGGAGCGAAATTCTTGGAACAGTTCTTGGGTCATCTGCTGTTGCTGGTTAGCATGTCAAAAAATGACAAGTTTATTTTCATGTTTTCATTAATATTGGTTATAATCTGGCTTACATGTTAATTGACAAAATCTTTCAAACATTTATGTTTGAAATAAATACTAATTATTAGCAGTTAAAAATTTTAGTTACTTCTGCTTAAAAGAAATATAATAAATGTGAAGTGGCTAGTAGTTCATTTAGAACTTGTAGGTCATACCCTGCAGCTATTTGTCTTAAGTAGGGTTCTGTTCCTTATGTCATTATAGCACATCCAAAGTAAGAATGTTTTCATCTAATCTGATACTACAATATAAAACTCCTAAAAAACAAAATTTAAAAATTATTAACAATTTAGAAATCTACACTACTTTATTCTCCTTTGTTCACTTCAATTCATTAAGGAGTTATTTGTGTGTGTGTTAATATGGTGAAACTTTGACCATTAAGTTGTTTTTGATAATGAAAGATTAATAGGAATTTTTATAAGGTAGTTTTGGTTAATCTTTCTTTTTCTCTCCCCTCTCCCTCCTTCTCTCCCTCCCTCCTTCCTTCTTCCTTCTCTTCTCTTTTCTTCTCTTCTCTTCTCTTTTTTCTTTTCTTTTCTTTCCTTTCCTTCCTTTCCACACAGAGTCTCACTCTGTTGCCCAGGGTACGGTGTCATGGTATCACAGCTCACAGCAACCTCCAACTGTTGGGCTCAAGCCCAATCTTCTTGCTTCACCCTCCCAAGTAGCTGGAACTACAGGCACCTGTCCCAGTGCCTGGCTAGTTTTTCTATTTTAGTAGAGAAGGGGTCTTGCTCTTGCTCAGGCTGGTCTTGAACTCCTGAGCTCAAGCATTTCACCCACCTCAGCCTCCCAAAGTGCTAGGATTACAGGTGTGAGTCACCGGCCTGGCTCAGTTTTGGTTACTTTGTTCTACCAAATGTGACTTTGACTTATCTTTTGTCTTGTTAATATTGTTATCTTTAAATTAGAAAACGGAGAACTTTGCATATTTGTATGTTTTATTATATAATCAAAGTGTTATTTTGCTCATGTAGCCTTCACCTCTTTTTCCTTGTTGTTTATGATGTGTTCTTGGAGTGGATACATTGATTTTGGAGGGCTCCCTGGGGATTCTCTATTGAGAATATATTATTATACAGACTGAATAGTGTTCCTTTTATATTTTGAAATTGCTGTATCTCAGGAACCACTGTCCTTGGAGAAATTTTGGTATCTAAAGAAAATGAAGTCAGGAAAGACCAGCTTACCTCTATTTTGGGTAAGGAAAGATCACTGAAGTGTGACTTATTGTACATTTTTATAAAGACTTAGCTCCTATCATTACAAAACACTTCCTAGATGTGTGGTACTTGAAAATTCACCAGTGAAATGTTTTCCCTTATAGCGTTCATTCATTTTTGTATAATTCAAAAATATTCATTCAATATTTTATGAGTTTCCTACATTGTTCTTATGAGGAAAAATCAGTAAACAAAAGAAAAATTTCTGGTCTTAATAAGCTTCTTGTAGCAGTGAAATGGTGGTGGAACAGACAAGAATATTATTAAATAAGTAAACTAACAAATTAGATAATGGAGGGTCAGAGGAGTGCACTTTTTAAAAGTTGTCAAGAAATGTTTTACTGAGAAGATGACATTTGAGTAAAAGCCTGAGATGTGAAAGCAAAGCCAAAGAAGGGAGGGTGTTTGAAACAGACGGAAGAGTCTGTGCAAGGTCCTGAGAGCCGAGCCAAGCAGCCTGTTCAGTGGGGAGAGAGTGTGGCTGGGGTGGAGGGAGTCGGGTATTGATGGGGTCGCAGCACATACTGTGTTAAGTTTTCAGGCCATTAGAACCACTGGCTTTAGGTGGAGACAGAAGACCTTTCAGGGGTTTGGCCAGAAGAATGACATGAATGACTTTTGTCTTAAATATATCACTTGGCTGCTGTGATAAGAGGGGCTCTAGGGTGGAAGCAGGAGCTTAGCCTGGGTGGTTATTGTAGTAATCTAAAAAAGAGAAGGCGGCTTCATTAGGGCTGTTGCGAATGGTAAAATGTGATTCATTCTGGATACAATTTAAATATAGTGTCATGGAGATTAGCAGACTACATGTGGGGCATGTCAGAAAGAAGAGACGGGGGTAGCGTTGAGTATTTTAGCCTGTACAGCTGCAAAGATGAAATTGCTAGTAACTCAGTCGCGGACACATTGGAGAGGAATGGGTTTGAAGAGTTTTAGGAAATCAATTTTGAGCGTTCTAAGTTGAAAATGGTGTAGTTTCCCAGTCAGATACACACACCTAGAGTTTATGTGTGAGAGTTGGTTAGTGCAATAAATCTAGAGATTTCAACATATGGAATTGGAATTTAAAGTCATGAAACTAAGTAAGATAAAAGGAGAGTGAATATAAATAGAATCAAAAAGGATGTTAAGAGCTGAGCTGAGCAGTGGGGCTTTGGAGATGAAGAGTAATCACAGAAGTGACAGAGAAGGAGGATGGAAAACAGGAAGAAATCTCAGTCTTTGGTGCCTCGAAAGAAAAGAGAGTATTTCCAAAAAGAGGCAGTGATAGGTGTCTTGTGTGGTTGATGGCCTTGTGAGGGGAAGAGCGAGAACTGAGCTCGAGATAGGAGCCTGTCCTCAGCTCATTCCCAGTCTGGTGGCCGGCAGAACATCTCACGTCTCCCAGAAGGCAGGAATCTTGAACTCAGGGTGTCTGACATTCGGCTCTGCCCTGCACGGGCCAACTCCTTCTGGGAGTATTGTGCCCAATTCTAGACGCCAGCTAAGCAGTCATACAGAGAAATGTATTTTAAAGTGAGGAGAAAGATGAGATCACTCACAAGCATGTAATATGAAAACCAGTTGAAAAAATGAGGGAACTTGGAGGGAACTAGGAAGATATTACAACAACCTATGAAAATATCAGTGGTTTTGTATCTTAGGGACTTTTTTAATTTTTTTGAGATAGGGTGTCACTCTGTCACCTGATACAGTGCAGTGGTGTAGCTCACAGCAACCTCAAACTCTTGGGCTTAAGCGATCCTCCTGCCTCAGCCTCCTGAGTAGCTGGGACTACAGGCACCTGCCACTGCCCCTGGCTCAAATTTTATATCTTAGAATATTCTTTCTTATACAGTTCTTTCTTATAAAGTTTTATGTCTTAGAATATTCTTTCTTATTCTTTCACTTACAATATGCCTCTCTGTTTTTTGTGCCCATTCATTGTTATAGTTAATAAATATTAAGTGCTGTGGTGAGTCACTCTAATAGCTACTGGAGCTGTAGTAGGACGCCCAGAAGACAAGATTCCTATTTCATGGAGTAGATTGTCTGAAAGTTTTTGTCTAAAACTGTCTTATACCATGACGACATCCCAGAACCTCTGGTTTTCCTGAATTAGCAGGAAACTTAATTGTCTAACTTAATGAAGAGGAAAGAGAAAGCCTAATTTTACCTTAATGATTCAATGAACAAATAATTTCTTAGTTTTCAAAATCATTTTCTATATTTGATTCTACTCATCACTGATGGCTGATTTTACGTTACATGCTTGTCAATCTCTAAGTTTTAGGTATGCTTGTGTATTAGATGTTTCACACTTGTAAGAAATAATATTTTATATAAATACAACATTCATTTAAAATCAGTTTTTAACACTGAATGTTGTGTAGTATATTGAGAGGTGCCTTGTGCTTTACTCATTTGTTGAACATGTATTGAGTGCCTACTGCATGCCAGATAATTGACTGAGCTCTGGGGATCTGGTGATGAGATGGACACAGCCTCAGGTGGGACCTGGACCAGAGGAAGAGACAGGTGCTACTCTCGTACCTTTCTGCTTCCACTGTTCCCATGACATATTCTCAGAGTGTTCCTATGAGGTTTTCATTGCATGAATCTTAAGCTGTGAATAGAATTATTTGCTACTAATGTTTGACGAAGACAGCAGGCAGTTTATAAATGTAGAGTTATTATTCTTGAATCTTTGATAGATCTTATTGATAGCAAAGGAAAGATGTGTCATTTTTTTCAGTAAGCATAGGCAGCAGCCCTACATCTATCTTGAGCCAGCAAAGAAAACATAATTATTTAAGCTCATGTGTTTGATGATAACCGTTTTTTCTTGGCAAATGCTTGAATTAAGCAAGTTTTCTCTGTTGATGTTTCCATGATTCAAAGACCTATTTTCTTTTTCTAATTAGTATATTCAAATTCTTCAAAGTGTGTCCATGTAAATGTAAAATATGAAGTATACTGGTAAGGACAAAACAGTGATTTTACTGCAGTCAGCATTGGTGAAATGTATACCTGTTTTCAATATTAAGAAAAGTGGTAGTTCATTTCTTGGAGTATCTTTAAAATTCCCTTCCTTTATGTTATGTTTTATTTTGAACTGGGTACTTTAGACAGATAGATTTTATGAAGATCAAGAGGAGATATGGACAGTGGGAAGCAATTGAGTACAGGTGGACAATGTATCCTGATTTTTACTATCCTAAACAAAATTAAAAAAAAAAAAAGAAAAAAAAAAAAAACTTGAGGCAGTTGATCCTAGTGGATATTTAAGTGAATTGCCCATCACTGCTTAGGCCTGTGTTACCATGCAGCTAAATGGGCCTGACTTTGTTTTAATAAGGAGATATACCATCTTTTAAGAAGGAGGAGGTAATGAGTTTTTTACTTAAATAGTTTTACTGCAGAAAGAGTAAATGAGATAATATTAAAGTTTCCATGATATAAAAATCACTTAGCACTAATACTTTCTAAATTTCATTGGTATTCTGCTTTTGAAGTTGAGCCTTATCGTATTTTATAATGAGTGTTTTCCTATGTGCATATATCACTCTAGGCAATCCTAAATTTTTTAAGCTGGTGGAATCTTACCACCCCACCCCTGTACTCCCTTCCTCTCACATCTTCCTCCCAAGCACCCTGGTTTTTGTACAACATAATCTAGTCCTAGAAAAAATATATATTCCCTGAAAAGGAATGCTTTTCTTCAGAGTTATTGTTAATAAATAAAGAATTCAATGACGAATGAAAACTGTATGGATACAAGGCTTATCAATACCCCCTACTTCTTATTAACATGAACCTCTTTTATGTCTGCTCTTGCTATGAACAAAAACATGTTCCTCTGCTTTCTGAACTAAATTTTGATTTGTGAGAAATTGTGAAGTTCTAAATGATGCATGTCTAGGTTTTAAGATAAGAAAATCTGTGTTTCTCTGTACTGTGCATAAACAGTCAAACCTGTGTAAGTTGACCACCCAAGTACTATAGCAAGCAGGTCAACTTAGGGAGGTGGTCAACATGAGGACCTAAGCCTCCCGTACTGATACAGATGTGTGGTGTGTGTCTATCTGTGAAAATGAGGTCGTGTTAAGGAGGGGTCAGGGTAGGGAGGTGGTCAACCATGGAGGTTCTGCTGTTGTCTTGAGGTCATCACTGATTCCTTCTTATCTTTCTGTGTTTCTAAGTCTGAGGGGATAGGCCACCCCATTTGCCCCAACATAGTTACACACATACTTTTTTAAAGTGTGGCCCCTGGTATTATTTAAGAGGCAGTGTGTAGAATTCTGGGAGGATCATTGCCTTCTTCCAAACTGTCTCTGTTACTCATTTTTCTGTTAGGTGCGTAATCATCCTCTTCTAGGGTCAGTGACAGTCCTGCCGTGTTGCTGCCCTCCATGCCCTTGCTCTCTTTTGGGGTCTCCAAAATGGTTTGTGGATGATTCTCCCCCAAGCTAGAAAATCTGACAGTCCCTAAGATTTTGGAATGGAATATTAATTACTTAGCTTCATTTTAGATGAATTTGATTTTCACATAGAAACTTTCTAAAATTACTTGAGATGTTCATGGCTACTCTGCATAACGAGGGCCCAGTTCAAAAGATTCTGGTAAATATTATAAGGATTACATTAATAATGTGAAATAAGCATATTTCACATCAGTTAATATATTCATATGTAGCCAAAGGAAGTTATCCCAGGACAGAATTAATGCAGATTTTAAAAAATCATTCTGTCCATTAACATTAATTTTGCAGTGTTTTTCTAAGCAAACACATCAAAAGAGAGTAGCAATACTTCTGCCTTAGGCAAAAAAAAGTCTCAAAAACCTTTCTTATGCTCTAGGGAGTCTTGTCTGCCCCTTCATGGATGGCTTGACGTAACGTTTGGCACACGAAAGCAGGCCCCTCATATAATACTTGGAGGTAGTTTTGTATTCATGATGAAATACATGTGAAATATGTAAGTGGAAGGACTCCTGGAGTTAAACTTTTAATATTTCAGTTGTTGATAACTCTCTTTGAAAACATAGCTTTTTATACAGATTTGGTGTGAAAATGTTTAGTTGAGCAGATGGAGATCCAGCTGGTAGAATATATGTTTGTCAGGGTATCTGGCATTTCGCTACATCCAAAAATGATAGCAAACTGGAAGATACTAAAGAGCCGCACCGCGGGAGGGCCAGGACGGCGGTTAGGGGGAGGGCGCTTTCAGTTTGGATTTCCTAACCTTGTAGGAATGCATTTTCATGCAGATGGATTTTTAATTTTAAAATAAAAATCTGAGTGAATATAAATAGCATTGTCAAACAGCTGCCTTTCCAGAATCTGGTTTATAATAGGCCTGGAAGAACATACTACTTTGTGTGTTGAAATTTAGTACCTAATGAATAGTATGTATTTGTAAGTGTACAATAAACGTACACATTTCCAGGAACTTTATATTCTGCGTACTTAAAAATTGTTATTTTGGTTCTTGAGCTTACACTGTAAGAAGTGGTAGCTGATAATGAGAGGAGTACAGAGAGAATGAAGGAAAGCATTTTGGTAAGAATGTCAGGATCCCCAGTACATTTGAAAGCATCCCCTTGGATGTCAGTATTCAAGCCCACACTAAGGTGGAGAAAAGGCCAGCTTAGTTAGGAAACATAATATACTTCTCTTCAAGTTTAGAGCATGTGCATTTAGTTAATTAATAAAGTCTTGTTATCTGTTTCTTTTCTTGAGAGGCAAATATTTAGAAATAAACTATTTTGCTTAAATATATGTATGGACTTAAAAATTCTATATTATATATTTGAGATTATTTGTTTGAATTAAGAGCAATTGAGAAAAACCCAAATCACAGTTAAAGAAAAATTTTTCCCCTTAAGTTTTTTTTTTTTTTTTTGATTGATTTTCCGCTGGGATACCACATTAGTAAAATCTTAATTCAAACTTTTCACTGAATATGCCCAATTTTATTAACTGCTATTCATTAAGAGTCTCAAATAGCATTGATTAATATATTTATTTAGATAACTGGTAACACACACATGTTGGGGGACTGAATTTCTCTTAAATCCTTAGAACTGTTTACCATGGTACGTATGTCGTCTGTAAGTGACTTTGCAAGGTTCACCTTAGAGATCTGTTTGAATCACTGAATCCAAGTGAACTTTTGATCCTGATTTGATCCAGTGACCTTTGTTAGGTACTAAATATTTAAGGTATAATCAGAGTAAGACTCAGTAATGTGCCTGTGTGATTCAGCCATCAATATAACCAGAGCTGTGTGCACTGCTTTAAAACAAATATCTATGAAGGAAACAAGAAGTGCATTAATTTTTAGGCTCATCCATAGCCAGGAGTTGTATGTTGAGTTCCAAGTATAAACAGACTCTTAAGACAGAAGTACATTTGCAGGAATTTTTTTGAAGTCTGCTCTTGGGATCGACACCTCAAAGTTGTGATACATCATCTACAAATAATGTATTACTATTGCAAATTATTTGATTCTTTGAGTCTCAAAATTTGATATTCCTCTACTTTTTAAAATGTATTTTTATTATTATTTTAGAGATGGGGTCTTACTATGTTGTCCAGGCTGATATGCAGTAGTGAGATCATAGCTGACTACCACCTCCAACTCCTGGGCTCAAGTGATGCTCCTGCTTCAGCCACCCAAGTAGCTGAGGCTATAGGTGCGCATCCTCACACCCAGCTAATTTTTTAACTTTTTGTAGAGATGAGGTTTTGCTATGATGTTACCCAGGCTAATATTAAACTCCTGGCCTCAAGCTGTTCTCCTACCTTGGTCTCCCAAAGTGCTAGGATTATAGGCATGAACCTCGATCTCCAGCTCCCCAAACTTGATTATTAGGTGATAGTTGTAAATGCAGATACCGGGGTGCACATCAGAAAGTTTTGATTATATAAGTAAACTGTGATGGAAACCGTTTATGTGCATTTTATATGTACACAGGTGATTTTAATGATTTTCATAGGTATGCCAGATATTTATGCAGCAGTTTGAGAAACACTTAACCTAAAAGGGATACATTAAAAACACAAATTCAAATATATTCTTCAGGGTATGGGTCATAAAAGGCGGAGCCTTTTGTAAAGCCCTACATATAAGAGTTAAGTAGCAACTACTGCTATTTTATAATATTTAGCAATTATTATATGAGAAAAAAATATACACAAATTATTCTGAAAACCATGAGACATTTTATAAGTTAAATTATATTGACTAATCAAGATTAGTTTTTGAAAACGTATGACTCAGTGAGCTCCTGCAAGTCCATACTTCAGCATTTTAATGCTGCCTCAGGACTTGGTTAATTGTGTTGAGCTATCTTGTCTCTAAAGCATTAAATACTGGCAGCGCTGTGTAGGCTTTAAATACAATTTTTAGACTAATGCTTATAAAATTTCATATATTATCAAAATATAATAAGTTTTTTATTATAAAATATTTCTATTTCCCTTTGCTTTAATTGCACATCTGACCTATACCTAATAGCATCTTTTAAAAACCATCAAAGAGAACAGTAAGCATTATACTTATACAGAACCTGGCTTTCTAGCTACATTCTTAAACATATTTACTAAATATGAAAGGGAATTGTTTTTCTCCCCAGTGAAGTAAAATTGCACTACAAATCATTTTGTGCTAATGATTGTATTCTTTTAAAATAGCCAAGCATATTTGCTTTCTAATCACTTTGCCTATCATTGTAATATAATGTTAATTTGAAAGAATTCTCTTTTGGAATGAAAGAACTAATATACCGAGTCTTTAGTCGAATTTTACTTATATATTAAAATGCGTTGCTGAGCTTTTGTTAAATCTGCAGAATATTCCAACATGCTAAAGTTTCTTAGTATTAAAACATTACATTTATTAAAGTACTTCTGAGTAAAATAAAGCCAGGCATGAAACTAGAATAATAGCAGGTACTATTTCCACAGTTTCACGAGGAGGTCAGCAAATCATAGATACGGATCAGTGATTTCCGTTCTTTAAATGAGCAACCGTGAACACTGGCACAAAGTACAAGCTAGAGGTTCGACCAAGGCACATCTTGAAGTTATCTGTCACACTTTCTTATTGAAACATTTTACCCAATTTAATAGTAAACATCTAATAAATATTACTAGTCAGAGGGAGTCTCATCCTAGAAAATTTATTTTTCAGCTTATTTCAATTCAGAAATTGAAAAAAATATAAAGTCTCTTGCTTTATAATACTTTTCCATGTGAATTTATAATTATCAGTATAATCTTTACCAAGGATCAGATTATTATAATAATGTTGTTAATATGTGTGTTGATGCTTTCTCGGGAAATCCTATTGAATCTGCCCTCAATACGTTTATCCGACGCGCACACACGCGCATGCGCGGCCGCGCAGGTAACTATAAAATCTGACCACGTTCTTCGCGTCCCTCCATGAGGTCACGCCCTCAGCATTTCTCTTCTTCTTTACCACAAAACTTCCGCGAGGATCTCTGGTGTCCTCCACTTGGCCCCCCCTCTGCAGTCTGCTTTCCCATGGCTTTGTCTTCTGTCTCTCTGCTCAGAAGGCTGCTGTGACTCCCCGTCTCACTCGAAGACAGAGTCAAAGTCCTGGAGGATGCGAGGCGCGTGATCTACTTCCCAGCCCCCTCCTTGACCTCTCTGGTCCCATTTCCTGCCGTTGGCCCGTCACTCACGTATTCCATCCGGGTCAGTCTCTGCTGGGACGTCACCCACCAGAAGCTTCCCTGCCTTTGGACCTTGGTTCCAGCTAGTCCTGCTACCTGAAAGTCGCCTTCAGCTGGTTCTCTTTGGCTGCCTAACTCATCTCCCTCAACACATAATGTATGTAATACAGTATAATACCTTTTAACTTCTCGACATTCCTAGCCCCTTTCCCCTATTTTAAATTTTTTTTCTTTTTTCTAGAGCAGTGGTTCTCAACCTGTGGGTCGCGACCCCTTTGTATTAAAGGTTTGCAGCATTAGGAAGGTTGAGAACCGCTGTCGTAGGGTCTTTCCGCACCCTGCAGTTTTCTTAGCTGTCAGCTCTATCGTCTGACTTCCTTCTGGAGAAGGTGCTTCCTTAGGACGGATGTGCTTCCCTTGATTTTATTTCCCTAACACTTAGAAGAGTGGTGTAAACGTATGAAGGACTTAATAGAAATGTGTTGGATTGGATTGAATTCTAGCTGGTGCCATTAGTAGGAAGACAAATTATTAAATGTGTATTATTTATAATTAAAAATTAAAATCTGAATTTGAGCGACAGCAAATGTTTCAGAAGTTGACAACACAAGAAAAAATAATTGTATTTATCAGAAAACACCACCATTTTTTCCCTGTCAGCCACAGTGGTAGTTTTCTGATAACTTTACAATTAAGAAAATATTTTTTAAACATGAAGTGTGGACAAGTGATGGCTACTTCTTTTTAAAGATTTTTTTTTTTTTTTTGGGGGGGGGTGTTTTGTTTTTTAATGGAACTACGTGAAGCTTCAATAACCAATCTCATTGTGGCATCATTGCCATAAAGGTAATGACATAAACAAACAAACAAAAAAGTATTTGTACTTGCCTGCACACCTGCACTTAGATACCGTGAGTGAGTGGACTCACGGCTTTAAAATGCCTGGTTCCAAGTAGCTGCTTTTCTCTGCAGAGCTTTCACTTTCTCACCAAGCAGATGGCAGCGTAGTGGCAAGCTTTGGAGACACGCAGGCCAATTTATTCTGCCATGCACTGAAAACTGTGCGAGAATTTGTGGGCAAAATAGAAGCAAGAGAAGGAAACTAACACTTTTTGAGAGCCATGTTATATCCCAGCCACTGTGTTAGTGTTTTCATGTATGTTATTTCATTCAAGGAATCCTTGAATTAGCAAGAGAGAGATGTTAGCTTCCAGGAGTACAATGTATCTTACAAATACATTTTTCTTTTGAGAAGGGTAATGCCAGAATTGGGTTAGCTGTTTAAGCTTCATGCAGTGTAATGTTTTGATCAAAAGAAGATGATTAGAGCATTCCAGATAGAGAAAATTCTGATGAAGAAAGTGTGGAGGTAAGAATGAGAGCTGTGATTATGAGATAGCCGACCTGAGGAGGAAGAAGAGTTCCAGCTCATACACACCTTCATTAAATATGCTACTTCATCACTTTCTGTAGCTAATGACTCTCCAAGGGATCCCTAAGCCAGCTGTGATGGCAGCAGGAGCCAGTTTCACAAATCGTAGGTGCTAGACGCCGCCAAGGGTTTCTGCTTCTATAACAGCTGAAGGGGTTGGGGGTGGGTTCAGTTGATGTGGAGGGAGAATACAGCGTAGCTGTGTTTTAATTCTGGTAAAAATAGGTTCTGTCCAAGCCGTTAATAATGTAAATTTGTGATTATGTATGATCCTGTGACCAAGTTTAAATGTAGCTTAAGTCTAAATCTTTATAAGGCAGGGCCTTATTAAAAGAAAATTCATAGTTGAATCAACTGCTTTGCTAATGTTAAAATGGAATGACCTGAAAAATGTGTCTGAGAATCAACCATGGCTTATAATTCATGCATAAGAAATATCCAAGGCCATCACAAAAGTGGGACACACACAGTATAAATGTGTTCCCCAAATTAGTACATTTACTTTTTGAAGAACTCTTTCTTTTTTCTCGGCCAGCTCCCACTGTGTGCGTTCCTGGGACATGCTTCCACTATCATGTGTGGGGAAATGCGAATTCATTTTCACTTTAGCTTATTTAAGACATAATTAAAATAGTAAATCTTCTTTAGAATCCCTGTAGTAAATTACAAAGCCTGAAATTTGTAAGGTTTCTGCAATATTATTTTATATCTACCCAGGCAAACATACAGCTTATACACTAGAGCATAAAGCTCTTAAGAGCATCAGCCTGTAAGCTTGCTTGCATCCTAGAAGAAAGAAAGGGAAAAAGAGAGGAAATCTAAAATGTCCAGCATGTTATTATGTGTTTGGCAAAGAGCAGCCAGGGAGAGATGACCCTGGTAAACACAGCAGGTTGTTTTACTAAACCTACAATGTGAAATTACTACATTCCATTTTAGGATTGTGGTTTAGTTTTCCATTTGTCAAGGCTAATTGTTATTTTCTATCTGGTTTCTAAATGTTTTCAATATTTGTTTGCATTGCTGTATCACTTCTACATTTAGATGCCATGTGCATAGGAAATTAATACCATTAATTTATGTAATGTAGGAACTCAGTATCAACAGGGAATTCTTGAAAATATATAGTCCTTTTAAAATATAAGTAGGTATAGTAAAAATGTATGCTTCAGATTTACTTAGTCATTTTTACAAATTAGGTAGAGAGTAATTACTCTGAACAATTGGTATTTTACGTGTAAATGATTGCTTGCATATCAATTAAATAGTTTGTACTTGATAGGTAGACATTTAAAAGAGTGGATAATTTTTAATATGTATAGATGTTTGCACTGAAATTGTCTTTAAACCTATGTAGCTTGGACACATAATCTAGAAATTTTAGAATTTTGCCCTGTGTAATCTAACATAACCAATATTAGAACACTAGCTTTTAAAGTCTCTGAAAATATCTGTAGCTCCTTCTGGAAAAAATCCTAAATATTTTCAGGTTGATACTACAAGAGAAAATTCTAATGTCATAATCTAATTGACATATTCAGTTCAGCAAAATGAAAAACTTAAAAGGAATTCATTTTAAACATTAAGTTATTAGGAAGTTGGAAAGGAACGTTATGCAATTATTCTTAAACATAGATAATCTCCTACGCATTATTAAGTACAAGGTGTTTTAGGAATCAGTGAAGTACAAGGAATTTTAGGAATCAGCTCCTGCCCGCCTTACCAGCTGTGGTTTGAGAGACTAAAGTAGCCTCATGCTAACCATCTATTGGTTTCACTCTGTTACTATTATAAAGATAGCAGTTCAGAACCTTCTATATCAGCATAACTGTATAAATCATTTACTTTCTGTTAAATTGTGTGTTCTCATTGTATCCTCATATCACTTCCAAAAAAGAGAAGAGCTTAGCTTAGTCATTTCTTTCACTGAGAAAAATTTTCATTTCTACAATTGTACCAACAAAATTGACTTCATAAATCATTAGGGGTATGCTCCACTCCCTTCACCAAGGTCCGTATTGGAAACTATGAACTGGGTTTTACTGAAGAGAGGATCGAACACTGAAACTGAATTAGCAGCACTTCTATTATAAGTAAATGAACATATTATGAGAAGCTTAAATAGTTTCATGGCTTATGAAAGACAAACCTGGTACTCTGCAGGTAAAAGTTGACAAGGAGAGGCAAACAGGACGTCCAAGTATGGATTTTACAGCTCAGAAATCAACTTCTGGAAAGTATACAGGAGGAGTCAACTTATTTATCCACAAAAGTCAAACTGAATTTATAGGGATTTTTCAAATACAAAGAAAGTTGGCTGTTTTCACAGCCACAGAATTTAGCTGAAATCTGAGTAAACCTTTATTTAAGAGGAGTTAGGGTTTTGTTGTTTTTGTCATTTTAGATTGTTAAACACTAAGTATTTTCTCTTAAAATTTGCCTTAGGTTTTCACAGTTGAGGCCCTTTGAGGACAGACATAGACCACACCACTGCTGAATATAAATTTTATTACCTGTGATCATGTTTTTTATTTAGTTTAGTGTACATCTTTACGATATTTGATAAACAGCATAAATGACACGTTATTGGTTTAGAATAAATTATCCTAGTTTTTATTAGGTAATTATGCTTATGTGATGCATATTTTATTTAGAGATTAAACCTAATCAAAGAATTTAATATTCTGGTTTACTGGATTTCTTAAATATGTATATTCACCTATTAATCACGTAATACTTTTTATTCAAGAAAATCCTTTGTCAATCTTAATGTTAATGTTCAAAATTTTAATTTATAAAGATCATAGTGACTTCTTTTATTGTTGGAGGTTCGTTGAGGGTACCTAGTGATTTTTAATTTATTTTTAAAAATTGCAAATACTATTAAAAATTTATTAAATATTATCTTTTATAAAATTCATACTTCTAGATATTGTCAATTAGAATGTCTAAATAAAAATTCATTTTCTAGAATGAACATTTTATCTTTTATCCCTACTAAATTATTTTTACTCTTCAGCATAATGCCTATTAAGGCTATTAATAGGGTTTTCCAGTTGTGGCTCTTAAGCTCAGTGGTAGTTGTAGGTCATGCACGTGAGGTGAGCTTGTAACTCTGTTAGTTGAACCAGGAGCTGCACGTTCTCAATGGAGGGATGCTTTAATTCAGGCTGTGAGAGAACATAGGGGAGCCGTCAGGCTGGTAAGTCAGGGACATTCTTGGCCCTTTGTGGTCAGGTGTCATTCCACTGTTTTGTTAAATAGTCATCCAAGCCTGAAATCCTTCACCTCCAAAGTTGCGATCACAATAGTAAGATGACTACTGTGTGTGTTACATACTAGATGAATAATTAATGTTGAACAATGTATAATAATAGTAGAGGTAACGAGGGTATCGTGTAGGACTTTTGCCATATAACACTTTAAAGAAAAAGGAAAGATAATTTATCTAAACTGAGGTTTCTCAATGTTTATTTTCTGATGTAATTTATTTTAGTGTAATGTATAGAACACCCGAATTTATATATTTTTCTGAATCAAAAGGAAGATTTCCTCTGGGATATGCTGGTTTAACCTCAGGGGAAAAAATCTGAACACATTTTTATTTCAATATGAGTATTTTTCAAAGAATTCTAAATGGCCTGCATTGTATGTGTCGAGACAGCTGTAGTTAGATGGAATTAACAGTACGTAAACAAGAAAATGAACATTAATGGAAGGAAGAGGGGGGTGAGAAGATTTTTAAATAGAAAAAGAATGGAGAAAATGTATGAACTGTAAGACAGCAGAAGTGAAAAGAGAGAGGAAAAGAATGGAATTATAAAACACAGAGCCCAGGAATAGATACGGTAAAGGAAGAGAAAAAGAGAATGAATATCTGTCCTCATTGTCTCTAGTAATTCTGGGACTGAATTATGTCTGGTGCTACTGAGTGCTGGGCCATGCATGGTACTAGGGACCCAAATTTCCCTCCTTTCTAAACCAGGATCACCTTCCTTAGCCTGGACCGCTTTCTTAACCAGCACCTCAATACAGGGTGAAGAGCCCTCTGCTTCAGTTTTGCTGTTGCCTTTGCTGTCTCTTTCATAAGTACTTAGCCTTGATAACAAATCCCTATCGTTTCCTCAGTTTTTCTTTCAAATCATAAATCAAAAAAAAAAAAAAATCCATAATAAAATAAATGAATAAAAATAAAATCGGAAAGCATACAAATAATTATGTTGGATCATAATTGGTTTATTTTTTTATAATTATCGTATATGTATTTTATTCTACTCAGTTACCCATGTTAAATTTTGTTCATATATTTATGCCAAGCAGGAATGACTTACCATATGAGATTCTCTTACAAAGTGTTTTGTTTCTGGCTCTATAAGCAATGTGTGTTTGAGGAAATCCAGATATGTGTAATGCAAAAACAAGTGAGAAAATATCACTAGCAATTAAGATTTTCCCAAATTTTTATCAATAGTATATGTTATTTCATCCTATATGCTGTTTTTTTTTTCTCAGTATCACATAGTGTCATTTTCTCATGAAATGAACTATTTCTTTAAAATATTACCTTCAGATGTGCTCAATACTAATATGATGCCAATACATAAACGTGACACAACCACATGAATGATAAAACTCAGAGCTTAGCAAGGGGGAGGAGAGGAGCGAGAAGACCACTGGCAGGAGAGGGAGGGCAGTTGGCCGGCTCTCACTTAATGTGCACAACGGGAAGAGATTCTGTACCCCCCCTGGGTGAAGGGCTCAACCACAGCTTGAACTTAACCTTGGAAGTGAGAACAATGTAACCTAAATACTGGTACCTTCATAAAAAAAAAAAAAAAAAAAGAAAGAAAATATTACCTTCATTGTTTTTATAACATTAACACCTGTGAGGTATTCAGGTTGTTTTAAACGCTACACACTGCAGGCATGCGGGCTGTGTACTTCTTAGATGTATCCTTTATCAAAGTGGAGGCCGTGGCGAGCCTGCATCGAGCAGCAGCGAGTAACATGTGCTCACTTTGTGTCTCTGTGTAACATTTTGATAATTTTCACATTTCAAACTTTTTCATTACTATTACACCTTCTATAAGGATATGTGGTCAATAATCTTTAATGTGAACATTTCATGGTGCCACCAACCCTGCCCGCATAAGACAGCAAGTTTAATTGGTGAATATTGTGTGTGTTCTAGTGCTTCACAGACAAGCTGTCCCCCATCTCTCTTTCCCTCCATCAGGCCCACTATCCTGAGACACAGCAATATAGAAATTGTGCCAAATAATAATCCTACAATGGCTTCAAAGTGCTCGAGTAAAAGGAGGTGTAGCATGTTTCTCACTGTAAATCAAAAGCTAGAAATGTTAAGCTCGTGAGGAAGGTGTGTGGAAAGCACACATGAGCTGGTGACGTGCACCGTTAGCCACACCGTGAATGCAGAGGAAAGCACGCTTGGGGGGAAATCAGAAGTCCTACTCCAGCAAACAGGTGAATGGTAAGAAGTAAAACAACCGTATTGCTGATATGAGGAATAAAGTTTTAGTGGTCTGGATAGATTAATCCAGCCACATTTCCATAAGCATCATCCAGACCCAAGCCCAGACTCTTCAGTATACAGTCCGAGAGGTGAGGAAGCTGCACAAGTAAAGTCTGAGGGCACCAGAGGTTGGTTTGGAGAGTTAGGGACAGAAGCCACCTTCGTAACATAAAAGTGCAAAGTGAAACAGCCTCAGTAGGAGCTGCAGCAGGTTATCCAGAATAAGATAACTGATGCAGGTGGCTGTCCTAAACAACAGATTTTTAATGTAGATGAAACAGTCTTGCATTGAAAGAAGATGCCTCCTAAGACTTTCATAGCTAGAGAGAAGTCAATGGCTGGCTTCAAAACATCCAAGCACAGGCTGACTCTCATGTGAGGGGCAGATGCGGCAGGGACTTTACCTTGGAGCTGGTGCTCATTTACCTTCATTCCAAAAATCCTAGAGCCATTAAAAATCATAGCAGATCTACTCTGCTGTATAAATTAACCCACAAAGGCTGGATGACCACACATCTGTTTACAGCAGGGTTTACTAAGTATGTTAAGCCCACTTTGGAGACCTGTTCATTGGCATTACACCTGGTCACCCAGGAGCTCTTATGGAAATGTGCAAAATTAATTCTGTTTTCAAGCCTCAAACAATATCCATTCTGCATCCTATGGAATAGGAAATGATTTCAATTTTCAATCTTACTATTTATGAGAAACATTAAATAAGGCTATGTCTTCCATAAATAGTGATTCCCCTGATAGATTTGGGCAAAATAAATTGAAAATTTCCCAGAAAAAATTTACCATTCCATATGCCATTAAACACATTTGTAATTCATAGGAGATCAAAATATCAACATCAACTAGAGTTTGGAGTAAGTTGACTCATGTTTCTCACTGTCCTGAGAAATGTCCTGCATGACATTGAAGGGTTCAAGACTTCAGTAGAGGAAGAAATAGAAGATGTGATAGAAATAACAAGAGAATTAGAATAAGAAGTGGACCCTGAATATGTGACTGAATTGCTGTGATCTTGTGATAAAACTTTAAGAAGTAAGGAGTTGTTTCTTAAAATAAGCAAAGAATATGATTTCTTGAGATGAAGCCTCCTGGTGAAGATGCTATGAGTGTTGTTAAGATTACAACACAGGATCTAGAATATTACTGAAGTAAACTCAGTTGATAAGGCAAAGGTGTAGTTTGAGAAGATTGACTCCAGTTTTGCAAGAAGTTCTTCTAAGGGTAAAATGCATTCAGACAGCTTCCTGTGCTACAGAGAAATCGTTCCTGATGAGTCAGTTGATGAACCCACTACGTCGCTGTCTTATTTTAAGAAATTGCCCCGGCCACCCCCACCTTCAGTAACCACCACCCTGATCAGTCAGCAGTCATCAATATTGGAGCAAAATCTTCCTCTAGTAAAAATGTTATGGCTCACTGAAGGCTCAAGTGACCCTTCGAATTTTTTTAAGCAATAAAACATTTTAAATTAAGGTATGTGCATTATTTTATTAGACATAATGCTATTATTATGCACTTTAATACACTACAGTATAGTATAAAACTAGCATTTATATGCATTAGGAAAACAAAATTCATGTGATTTACATTCACTTTATTGCAGTGGTCTGCAATCCAACCTGCTACCTATCTCTTGCTTATTCTATATGGATAATCCCTTTGTCTCTCTTCCTTTCTTCTTTTACTGCTTTCTTTTACTTTGCCTTTCTTGCTTTTTTTTTTTTATTTTAAATTTCATACTATTATGAGAGTGCAATCAGCTTGCAGTGTTTGCATTTGTTAGGTAAGGCCCTGGTGTAGTTGTTTCCCACACCCCGAAGGCATGCCATACACACACCACACGCTTACAATGTGCCCGTAAGGTGGGTGCACACCAATCCCCCGCCCTCCACTCCTCTCCCTCCTCCTACCCCCTCGCATCAACTTGAATTAAGTTGAGTTTTTCTCTTGCATGAGTATTAGTTCATCTACTGGCTTCAAATTAGTATTGAATGCATTGGATACTTGCTTTTCCCCACTAAAGAGAATGTTCTCCAACTCTATCCAGGTTAATACAAAAGATGGAAAGCAGTGGTTCTCAACCTTCCTAATGCTGCAAACCTTTAATACAGTCCAAAGGGGTCGTGACCCACAGGTTGAGAACCGCTGATATAAAGTCTCCATCTTTTGTTATGGCTGAATAGTATTTCATGGCATACATATACCCCAGTTTATTAATCCAGTCATAGGTTGATCGGTCTTTTCATTTTATAAAAGACAGAGGCCGTACTGTATTGCTCAGGCTAGATGCAGGCACCATCTTCATATTGTACCACAGCCTTGAACTTCGGGGCTCAAGAGATCCTCCTGCCTCAGCCTCCTGAGTAGCAGGGACCACAGACATGTTCCAGCAGGCCTGGGGCTTGGCCCTGTTTCTTAAAGATGCATTTTCTACAGCATCGGCATCCATTCAGGATACATTTAAAGAAGTTGAATGACTATGTCAGAGACTTGGTGCTTATCTTTTAATAGCATAAAGGCATTATTTCACTGTACATTATACCTAACAGTGCAGAAGAAGAAGGAATCTTATGTACATTTTTTTTTAACTATTATGTGACTATAAAGTGGAAAACTGTGTAAAATAATTTATATTACCTGTTTGGGAGACTTTCCCATTGCTTATTTTCATGTAATTTTCAATACTTTTCACAGTGAAGCTGAAAAATTATCTTTAGAATGGTGCTGGTAGTGCCACTTTCTCCATCAAGGTCATAACCAAGATTTGTATGAACTTGACTCATGTCATAGGCCAAGTAATTTATTCCAAACCTTTTAGCACCATGAAAATTAAGTTAATTTAAATAATTCATCTTTATTGAAGACTGTTCAAAAACATACCTCCTTTTAGTCTTAATCTTTTAAAATGCACTTGTTAGATGCCTGATAAAGCAATTAAACTGTCAAACAACTAAGGACTGTGAACCAAATATAAAGTGACTGAAGTGATTCAAATCCACCTCTTAAAAATTAATTCTCCATGCCCCTGATCTTACTTGCTTTGTTTGCCTTTTTAAAAAGTAAAAACTGTAAAATGTTATTTTTGGATGTGAGAAAGTTAACAGAACAGTTATCAACGTTGTTCATTTAATTGTGCAACTATTCATGGCCTTCAGGATCAGAAGTTACATGGAGGCTTTCAGTTGCTCATTTGTTCACGAACATTTGTTCTTCATTTACATTGCCCTCAAGAATAAAGTGTCTTAGGATAAAGTATTTTATAATGGAATTAGAATATTTGAATAGTTATGTATTTTCTCATATAATTATCTTTAATTATGCAAATTATATAGGATCACAGCTTATGAAATTTAGAAAATGGATTTCTTTTGAATGGCATATATAACACAGGTATTTTGATTAGCCTTATTGGGCACCAGATATATTTTATAATGTTCAAATAAAAGTTATGATTTATTTACAAGTATTATTTGATGTCAAGATTAGTTTTTTATTTAAATTATCATTTTGATGAATCTTGGAAAAGAATTTTAGAACTTAGATGACTGTAATTATTTCTTAATGTTAGCATTTCGTTTGGTGAAGTATATGCATATAACTTTTTTTTAAGAAAGGAAAAAGCTGTACTAAAATTGTAATGCTCAATGTATGTTAATAAGTTAAGATGCATACAAGTCCCATTTGACTTTTGCATACAAAATTTTGAAGTAGTGAAAAATTTCAGAAATGTCTTACCTATATGTTACTTTTCAAGACAAAGAGATCTCTGAAATTTATTTATTTGTTAATTATTTATAAGTAATTATAAAACTAAAAGGATCTTTTAAAATCTGCACATAGGTATTCAGCTAGCTATGAATTCTTAAATATTGTCAGAATTAATAGTACATCGATTCTAAGAGCAAAAGTAATGAAGTATGTTTTGCTTTCATATATGGAAGTTTGTTGCCAAAGCAGGGGTTGAAAGGCTGTGTGCTCTGGAGGAAAGGTTCTATTATCCTAAGAGGAAAGGTGATGGTTAGAGCCTGTGACAGAGTTTGAATTATCATGTAGCATATCACTCAATAGGGATTAACCCTCAAAAGATTAAAAACAGGCCAATGTTTCATATACAAAGAATCTACTTTGTATTCAGACAATGTCAGATTTCTGGGACTCTCCTGCTGTTGCTCTGATACTTCAGATTGCTCTGTCCACCCCTGTCTTTCCCACTCCTCACCCTTCACCACGGACGCCACAGAGGAGAGCGCTCAGGATCAGATTTTCTCTTCATTCTCATGGTGATGACATCTGAACAAAATGCACAAATCCACATTCATTGGATAGAAGTATTGGTATTTGAAAACTAAGTATGAATGGTTTACTGCCTTCGCTATTTTTGAGTAACCATAACTTCTTCTTAGTGAATTTTCCTGCTTTCATCCAGACTACTCAAAGCAAGAACGAGTAATACTATCACGAAAACAAAAAGGGCAAGACCTGTCCACAAACCCGTCAGGAGCCCAGGAGCACAGTCAAGATCATTATCTACTGGTTTAGCAAGGGAGCATACGTACAGTGCAATCATTTTTCCACAGTATATTATTATTATTTTTTCTTTATTTTTTATTGTTGGGGATTCATTGAGGATACAATAAACCAGGTTACACTGATTGCATTTTTTAGGTAAAGTCCCTCTTACAGTGTGTCTTGTGCCCAAAAGGTGTGGCACACACCAAAGCCCCACTCCCCTCCCTCCTTCCCTCTCTTTGGTCTTCCTTTCTGATCTCATTTCTTTTTTTTTTTTTAAGCAGGAACTCAACTTTATTGCGTCAAGCAGCTGCTAATGTAGAGCGTGAGGAAGGGGTGAAGAAAGAAGGCAGGGGATGAGGTGCGTGACAGGGTTGGGCCAATGGCATGGTACCATGTTGGCTGTATCTAGGTAGAGGCAGTTTCAGGCCGGGCCTTGCTGAGTTATTGCTACGCAGAAGCAGCTCGATGGATCTACTTCTAGTCAGGCTCGGGAAGTTGCACAAGGCCTCAGGCACATGGCAGGGCCCAACAATTCCCTCTTTTGTT
>CAUYPK010118526.1:0-12779 GCA_963574355.1 Loris lydekkerianus
TCAGCCATAGGAGTATTTCTGATAGAGCAGAGATAGGATCAGGACATCCACAAGTAGGTAAGAAAATCAAAGAGATGTCTTTTTTTTTTTTTTTTTGCAGTTTTTTTTTTTGGCTGGGGCTGGGTTTGAACCCGCCACCTCCGGCATATGGGGCCAGTGCCCTACTCCTTTGAGCCACAGGCACCACCCCATCATCCTCTGTTTTGATAGAAGAACTGTGACTTGGGGGAAAGATGTGATCTTTGGAGTCAAATGATCATGGATTTGAAACTTAGCCTTATCACCTCTGATGCATTTCTTGACTTATCTGGGCCTCAGTTTCCTCATTTCACCTCATATAATTTTATGGCAACATTTACTTTTAATGCCTCACATACTTTCATTGAGGGTAAAAGGAGATGATAAAAATTGTATTATCTCTTGTTTGCTGTCATACTTCCATCCAGTTGTCTCTATGTAAATAAGTCACTGGACTATACATTTAAGATTTGCACATTTTATTCTATATAAATTATATCTCAGTTTTAAGAAACTGCTAAATTATCAGCCTGCCATAAAAAGAAAAAGTAGAAAGCCAAATACTCCAGTGTTTTAACATAATTGTCCATCATTTCCATGATAAAAAAGAGATATTCATTTGGGGGGAAAATTAACAGGTATTTTAATTTAAAAATTCAGAAACTGAGATGACTGCCTTCTGCTGGAAGTGCTCATACATGATCCTCATATCACACTGAAGTTTTCTGGTCTAGTCTCTGACTCTCCTCCTGATGTTCCTTGCCTTAAAATCTCTAAGAGTCATAATTATTGACAGGAAGTGATGTGATTTTATTTCCTGTGCTGAAGATTTGAAATGTGGGAAGCAGAATCCAAAAGTTGTGCATTTCATTTAAATTAGGGAGTCAGTGTTCCCTTCCTTGGGATGATGCACAAGGAGAGATAATGGTTCAGGAATAAAAGGAGTGGTCATCTGATCTCTGCAGGAAAGACTGTGGCCAACGTTGTATGTGCAGGCCCTGAAACCCTGTGCAATTCAACCCGAGCCCTGGATCTGCCCTCCTTCCAGGACTAGCAGTATTTCTTGCCCAATTTTATGCGTTGCCAGCCCTAAAGATTTTCTCCCTTCTCCCATTGTCCCCAAATGGACTCAGCACATGTGGATGCAGTTCCCCTCTGTCATTTGGGAGGTGCCAATTTACTTGTGTGAGGGATAGGCTGGTTTTCACATCACACTGGCAACTATCCTGGTCTTAAAAAAAACAGCTGTGTGGTTGCCAGCTGACCTGTTTTCAACCAAACAGCTGCTGCTTAAAGTCATGGGCAGAGTTTGCAGATCCTTGGGGACTGAGAGTCCCATTATACCCACCTTTGTTTGAGATTTGGACATGTCCAGGTTACGAATGACATGAATTGCTTCAACTTCAGATTCACTTCAGAACAAATGATGTTCTGTGCTGCCTGGTCTAACTGACGCACACTAAGAGAAGACTAGAGAGATCTAGTGTGTGCGTGTGTGTGTGTGTGTTAAAAGTTGCATAAGTCTGGTGACTCTCCTATTTCTCATCAGCAACTCACGAAGCTAACATCAGTGAATTTTTGTGAGAGAAAAATCTGTGTTTCCCAGGTTATATCTGAAGTGAGGCCGTGAGAATACAGACAGGGAATTGTTGTGGAATATTGTGTTGAATGGTGTATTTGCTGTTGAGAGAAAAAGACAGCCTGGTGACACAGTTCTGTACACACTCATGCCCAAACACATACACACGTGCACGCACACAAGCCATTCTCATGGAGTGACTATAACTATGGTTTTAGATATCTTTATTTCTGTCGTCGTGAAATAAACTCTAAAAGCCGTGGAATAAACTCCATTTATCTCTGCTCTTTTTACCTCCTCACCTGTTCTCTGCACAGTGATTTTGCTCCCCAGGACAGCTTTTAAGATTCTAATCTTGTTCCTGTCCAGCACTTTTCTCACAGCAGTATGGAGAGGACTGGCATTCCTCCACTATTATACATAAAGGAGAATCCTTTCTTGGAAATAAGAGCATTGTTTATGTTGAAATTCCCTTAGCTTAGCTGAACCTTCGATTATATTGCCCATTCAGATAACCAGATTTTTACCCCCTGTGGTTTGTTTCCATTCTCAGAGAATTGTCAACAATTTATTTCTGCTCTGGTGATTATTTTCATGAGTGAGAGAGAGACATCTGGGAAGATTTTATAACTGAGTAATGTACACAAAACTCTAAGCACATTTTTCAAAGATACAATGTGAGAAAATATAGCTTTTCCTAAAAAATAGCAAAGTGAGCTTAGTTACTGTTGAGGTGGTGTTTGTAAGCTGTGCCAATTTCTTTTATATAAATTGCGCTGTTAACTTGATTCTAGATAGCATAGAAAACACTTTTATTTGAATTTAATAAATCTAAGGAATATATTATTTGAAAAAGGCTAATATTATTTATATATAATTTTAATAGATCTCAAGTGTGAACCAAATAATTCTGTTATTTTAGGGGAAGCTACATGAATTTAGAATTAGACCATATTAAAAGTGTTATGTCCATTTTAAGCAAAATAATACTGACAATAGAAACCCCTAACCATGGACAAAGATTTTTCATTTTGTAACATTGTGTACCTTCTGTATAATCCTGTTCATTAGATCCAAAAGCAATAGAAAGTAGGCAAAGACGTAGAATGGTCTGTATGTTTTGCTTAATGGAAACACTTCTGATTATGTGTTCAGAAATTGGGGAAATGTTGTTTCATACACTGTAATTCCCATTGTTGAATATTTACAAGGAGCACAGAATATTCAAAGTAAAGGCTTTTTTTTTTAATTTTGTTAAGTTCCATGTTTATGGCATTGTGTACTAAATGTATATAAGTAAATGGCATTTTCCTTTCTATTCCTGTTATATTAGAGAAGTTCATGCCCCGCTCTTAGCATTTTCCAACACAGCTGTAGAGTAGTTTAAAGCCTATTTTTTAAATAAGTGATGCTCAATTTGTCTTTGATGATCCGGATGATTCAGGTGAGATGAGAGCACGGTCGGGCCCTTATTTGCATAAAAATTAATCACAGAAAAATGTAAATTGATAAAATTTTGCCTGGCTTTTTCCCCCTATTTGAGAACCCGTGGATGGCTCCCAGAAGCAATCATCTCAGTATGGGGCTGCATTGGATGCTGTACAAATGATCACGTTTGTGTTGAATACTCACTCATTTAAATGTCAGCACTGATGGGGCGGTACATCAGTAGAAAAAATGAAAAATAAAACACAGCAGCTGAAGACGATCAAGTCTGTGGGCACTCTGTAGAGATATATGATCTAATGTGAAAAAATTGCAATTAATTATCCTTTTTGCAAAATGGTAATTGTTTTAGTATCACACCAGAAAAAATCTGCAATTTATTTGGAATCAAACAAAAAACAGTAATGTTAAATACGTCATTACATCATTGTGTTTATTAGAAGCCTGCAATTAATTCCTAGGGCCCCTCTGGTCTTTAAACTGCCTCAAATGAAACAAAAGAATGTTGCTATTAATTTTCAAACAAACTGATTCTTTCAAATCAGTGTGGCTCATGTGAACAAGGAGGCAATGTTATGAAGTTTTAGTGGCTATTGTGTATTAACTTAATTTCATCATTTCACACTTCCAAGATTGTCACAGATCCCTTGGAGTTATAATGTTAAAGTCTGAAGGTTTTTGTTCAGTGCAAGTAATTCTAACTCACCTTGGAAGAAGCTGTGGAGAAGTATCTTTTCATAAAAGATGGTTTAATAAAAGCAGCATCAATACTAATATGGAGGAAAATAGTCAGAATCTATTTGTAAGACCTGAAAAATAGAAGTCCAAATGATTTGTATATAGTATGCATGAGTTTTTAAATGTGTAATTTATGTCTATTTGTAATTAAGAATTTAAATTAGCTATCCTAAGGAAAAGAAAATAATCCTAAAATTTTATGAAATAAAAACAGGTGTAAGCAATGCCTTTCTCACTCTAAAATATTTATTATTATTTTTTCGCATTTAACAATTAGCATTATTACAGCTAATAAAGTTATAAATTTAGCATTATTTTTACAGCTTATATAATTCATTTATCTTTGTTTCTGGGTAGCTTTCCTTAGCTCCTATGTCCTAGCTGCTTTGGTGTGCAGTTTCTATAATCCATTGTAGCCTAAACTCTTTCTTATTATTCTATAACTATAGCATATATTTTAAATGATTGAAACATGTCTTCATTAGCCAGGGAGGACAAAGTTAAAACATAGCATTTCCATTTACTTACTTAGAAAACTCCTGTTGAATTAACATTGTGTTAACCAAAGTCAATCATGGCCGCACACTAAAAATATTTTGAGATGGTTGAAATCCTGTCATTACCAGAGTTGTTTTAGAGTTAGCTTAGTGAGTAGCCCTTAAAATTTAAACTGACCAACACTTAGAGACCATGACCATGTTTGAGATTAAATATAAGTTGGCATATGGTAAGAGCAGTTAGCATGATGACCACACACTATTTAAGTTGCTTAACAATAACATCATGTTCGACTCTGTAGCCTTTCTAGAGTGCTGAGTTTGAGCCAGACCCTGTTCTATTTCTTGACAAGTCATATGTGCTTCATCTTTATAACAACCCTCTGCAGTAGGTATTCTTGTCCCCCAAGAGACCTGTCCAAGGTCACCCAGCTTGTCATAGGTGAAGGTGAAGCTAAGATTCAATCTTAGGGGCCTGGCATAGACTGCTAATTCTCAACAACTCTGCTCTGCTGGCAGATTTCTCATAGGTCCCTCTGGGTGCCATGTCTGGTGCTGGGTAAAGTTCTGACAAGAGGAAGTGCTTTATTTTCTTGAAATTTTCTTTTTTAATTGAAGGTTGGATCTATTTATCTTTTAAGTAAGCATGTGTCAGGTGATACATTTTAAAGTTTCATTTGATTGAGAATTTTGTTTATTTTTTTAAAATTTACCTTGTATGTAATTTTCAGACTGAAAACTAAAGAGCTATCTTCTTTAGCCACTGCAATTATGTCTCATAAACTGCCACCATTTTTCTTGCCAATGCTGTCACTTTTGAGATGGGTCTTTAAAGGCACTTAAAAAAAGTCCTTGTCCAACTTGGAAGACTTGGCTATTATCATAATCTTTGGGAAAGCCCGTGTGTCCCCACTCATTTCTATTGCTTATTGATTCACATAGAGGCATTATTTTCATTCATTTATTCATCCCATCTATCCGTCCATCCATTTGTTTAAACAAGCCTTCTCTTAAAATATGCAGGGTTAGGATAAAAACACAAATAAAGGCCTATGCCCATCCCCTTTTCTTCATACCCCTAGCTCTGTTGAGCACCACAGTGGACCTCCAAAATGCCACAGGTAGCCACACCATTCCCCAAGTCCAGTCTTTATCCTTCCATGCCTGACAGAGCTGTCCCTTGGCTACATTTCAAGACTGAGAGGCTACACACTAGCAGGATGATCTACTTTCAGGATACACTTGGAGGGGAGAGGCTATTCCAGTCTCTGGATGAAAGTTTTGGCTGGAGAACCCAGAGGTCTCAGAAAATGGGTTGAGAAGTGGGGAGATTGCACACAAATTTCTGGCAGGAACCTTCTTTTGGCTCCATGGACTTCTTGCCCACTGGGTGAAGCAGGAAGCATAGGGAAGTGTCAGTGGCTGCCTAGGTCAGCAGTTTGTATTGTTCTAATATTTTACAAGTATTTATTTGGTGTGTGTTCTGTGCCATAAGCTATTCTACAGACTGAGGATATACTGAAATAAAACGGAAAAAATCCTCATGAAAGTTTACAGTCTAGTATACATAGATACCATCTTTTATACACTGAATTGTATGATACCCGTAGCATCAAGCTATGGTGAATAGAGGATTGTTTATATGTGTGTTCTAAAGAGTTTCCTTTAAGAGTTTCCTTTGTCTGAAGTTTTGAGAAGCTTAGAGACTAGGGGAAATTGTTATTGTGCTTTGTCCCTCGGAGAAAACTTCTCAATTTTGCTGTGAAAGAACAGAGACTCCTCTCACATCCTGATTCTTAACAGTTTTACTCAACAAACATTTACTGGACATTTTCTTTATGACAGTCACACTTGAACTGAACTGTTAAAATACTGCATAAATTAGGTCACTTTCTGAACATTCAAGGTTCTTTCTATCTAAACATGGGACATTTTCCCATGTAACTGTGTGATTTACTGGGCTGTAAGGCCCTGACTTTACTATAAACACTCCCTGTAATTACTGGACATGTCTTCCTGGACCTAATTTCCCTCCTTAAGACATGATGTGTTAGATAAATTAGCCCATGAATCCCTTTCAGATTCAAGAGAAGAATCATCTGTACCTGAAGACTTGTGAGTGGAAGTGTTCCTTACCCACCTTTGCTCACAGCACTGAGAAACAAACATCAGATGTGTTAGTCCTTTGGCGTGTGTTCACTCATTTGTTCATTGTACTTAAAGGGTTCAGAATTGGAAGAGTTATGCCACATGCCCCAATTATGTCTCACTGAGTCATACCAATAAATACCTACCTGACTTACTATTTTCATTATGACTTAATTTGCAAAGTAATGTTACATGAAGGCCCTTGAGAGAGAGGTGCTTCTGTGGGATGATTTATAAGGCATTTTGCTTTGTTCCCCTCTCCTTCCTTGCCTTTGGTGTTTTCTATAATTTTTCTGTTGAATTCTGGTGTTATCTTTTAAATGGCGTATTTAAATGATGATCTACTATTTTGGTTCTCCTTTGTGTAGACAGCAAGTCCCTCTTTTTAAATTTTATTTTGATATTTTTAACATTAGTCAAGTGCAATAGTAAGAAGAGTAGAACAGGTAGTTGAATCTGTAACTGACTGTGAACAAACAAGTGAGATAACTCAGTACCTTTGAACGAGCCTTGAAGCCCTTCACAAAATTTCTTATGTCAATCGGAGAGTAAAGGTTACTGGGGTCGGCTATGTTAGTTGAGAGTTTGGAGGCTTTAAAATTAGAGTTCCCATCTTTATATTTGAAAGTAATTGAATCCTTATGATCTTTTGCAATGCAAGCATACTCAAAAGTCTGTATGTATGTTAAGCGAAATAAGCCAGGCACAAAAAGACAAATATCACATGCTCTTACTCATATATGAGAGCTAAAAAAGTAAATGTCATGGAGGTAGAAAGTAGAATAATAAATACCTGAGACTGGAAAGGAGGTATGTGTTGGGGGGACAGGATGGAATGAAGAGAGTTTAGTTACTGGGTACAGACATACAGTTAGTCGAAGGAATAATACTAATATTTGACAGCAGATACTATAGTTAACAACAATATACTGTATATTTTAAAATAGCTAGAAGAGAGGACTTGAAAACTTTCAAATACATAGAAATTATAAATACTCAAAGTGATGCATACCCCATATACTCTGATTTGATCATTATACATCCTATGCATATAACAAAATATCACATATACCCCCATAAATATGTACAAATGTTATCTATCAATACAAAAAAGAAAATTTTTATTCAATGTTTCCAATATCTATTATGTTTTAGATACTGTGCTAGACTCTGGAGACATAGCCATGTGCAAGATGGTCAGTATATCTGTCCTCACAGCCTTTTTAGTTTAGTGAGGGGAAGACAAACTAACAGTTGTTGGTTAAGTTTTGAGCAATGCTGGTTAAAAACTTCCACTGCACAGAAACACCTTAGCCATACAGGGCTAAGAAGGTTCCGGTACATCTTCAGAATCATATTAGAATAAATAAATCACCTGTGATTGATGTGAATACCCATATAACTTTTACAAAACTTTTAATTTTCATCACTTCCCAAATTTACTCTAGCCTAAGGGAGTAATCCTAAATATTGAAAGGGGGAAAAGCTTTATGAACAAATATATCCATTTCAGTTGTAAAAATTAGAAGAAACCTAAATATTTAATAGTAAGCATTTATTAAGTAATCTACGGGTATATTTTCATGAACCTTAAAAATATTTTTATTGCTACATGATATTTGTACATATTTGAGGTATATGTGATACTTTATCATTTCTATGTGTTGGCAACATTTCAAGTCTGGTTTTCTAGCTATTTTGAAATATATAATATGTTAATGTATTATTAATGTATTTTGAAATATATAATACATTAATGTTAACTGTCGTCACCTTACTCTGTATCAAGCATTAGAACTTCGTCCTTCTGTCTAACTGTATGTAAGTATCCATTAACTAACCTCTCCGCTTCCCCCCACCCACCCATGCACTCTTCCCAGCCTCTGCTATCTATTCTCTTCCTCCATGAGAACAACTCTTTTAGCTTCCACATCTGAGTGACAATGTCATTATTTAACCTTCTGTGCCTGGCTTGTTTACTTAAATAATGACCTGCAGTTCCATCCATGCTGTTGCAAATGATAGGATTTCATTCTTTCTATGAGGAAATAATATTCCATTATGTGTATATGCCATATTTTCTTTATCCATCCTCTGTCAATGAACATATAGGCATATTCCATATCTTTGCTGCTGTGAATAGTGCTGCAATAAACACACAAGTGCAGATATCCCTTTGATGTTCTGATTTCTTTTCCTTTGGATAAATGCTCAGCAGTGGGATTGCTGGATTGTATGATAGTTCTATTTTAGTTTTTTTGAGAAATCTATATAAGGCTTTCAATAATGTCTCTACTATATTCCATCCCTATAGAGTTCCTTTTCTATGCATCTTTATCAGCATCTGTTATTTTTTTGTTTTTTCTTTTCTTTTTTTTTTTTTTAGTAATAGCCATTCTTATTTAGTTTATATTATATATAATTGTGGTCTTGATTATTTACCTGATGATTAATGATGTTGAGCACTTTCTATATGCTAGTCGGTCTTATGTATGTCTTCTTTTGAGAAATATCTATTAATATTCATTGCCCATTTTTAATAAGATTATTTGATCTTTAATGTTGAGTTGTTTGGGTTCTTTGTGTACTCTACATATTAGTCTCTTGTTGGATGAGTAGTTTGAAAATATTTTCTCCTATTTTACATATCTCTTCATTTTGTGGATTGAATTATTTGCTGTGTAGAAGCTTTTTAGTTGAATGTAGTCCCATTTGTCTAT
This sequence comes from Loris lydekkerianus, assembly GCA_963574355.1. Classification (NCBI taxonomy): domain Eukaryota; kingdom Metazoa; phylum Chordata; class Mammalia; order Primates; family Lorisidae; genus Loris; species Loris lydekkerianus. The sequence continues at coordinate 9,147 of CAUYPK010118526.1, forward strand.
TTTTGTTTTCATTGACTTCGTTTTGAGATTTTAGTTATAAAATCTTTGTCTAGGCCCGTGGTTTGACGAAAATAATTTTGTGGTTCAGGGTCACCACAACATGAGGAACTTATTAAAGGATTGCCAGCAGACAGTTGAGAACCACTGATCTATTTGAAGGTCTCTGAGCTTCCTATATCTAGATGTCTAAATGTCTGACTGGACTTGGGAAGTTTACAGCTACTATTTTGTTAAATAAGTTTCTGTCCCTTTTTGTTTTCTTTTTGCATCTGAGACAACAAAAGTGTACAAAAATTTGTATAGCAAGTCTTCTTTTTTTTGGTATCCCGTACGTCACATATCCTTTAAAAATTTTTTTGTTGTTGTTCTTTTTAAAATTTTGTCTATTATTTCAAAAGAATTGTCTTTAAGTTCAAAATTTCTTCTGGTTGATCTAGTGTATTGTTGAAGCTCTCAAATGTATTTTTTATTTAATTTCATTCAGTGGATTCTTCAGTTCTAGGATTTCTGTTCAGTTATAATATCTATTCTTTATAAATTATTCCTTCATATTCTGAATTATTTTTCTGGCTTCTTTGTATTGTTTATTTGTGTTCTCTTTTATGTCACTGAGCTTATTTAATGATTATTTTGTTTATTTTTTGTTGGTATTAAATTTATTTTTTGTGAAATCTGTTGCTGGGGAATTATTGTATTTCTTTGGAGGTGTCATATTTCCTTGCTTTTTCATGTTTCTCGTTTATGTCCATGTCTCTTATGTAACAGTCACTTATAATTTTCTGAATTTGCTTTTGTAGGGAAGAACTTTTTCCCAAAGATGTTTGTATCTATAGTGTTGGGTTGGTGGGCAGTGTTAGCAGGTTCAGATGGTATGATTCTTGGGGTTCTGAGTGGCTCATTTGGGTGCTAGTAATGGCAGCAGTGGATCTAGCAAGTGGATAGGTCCTTGCTCTCCTAGCCAGCATGGGGAGTAGTGGTAGGGGGACAACTTTCTGGCTCCCAAGCTATGCACACTGGTGTTGGCAGTAGCTGCAATGAGCTGGGAAATCCAATCCCTTGGGCTGCAGTCATGTGTGTGGGTGCTCTTCATGAGCAGTGGAGGGAGCAGAGCTAGGTTGGGCAGAACTGTTCTCAATGTCCTCCCGTTGTGTAGGAACTGAGTAATTCTGAGCAGATTTCTCAGGTAAGTTTGGCAGTGGCTGTGCGTCTGCCCTGCTTCTGGGGATTATGGTGCTGGTTTCATTGGCAGTAGCCTTAGGCAGACAGCTGGAAGCACAAGCTTGGGCTCCAGGTAGTGGCTGTGGGTGAGGTAGTTTGTCCCCAGAGCACAGGCTGATAAATATACACCCCGTCTGCTGGTGGTGGTGTAGTTGCCTCCAATGATTTGTGCTTTGGTACTGGTGGCAGCAGCCAGGAATGGTGGCATCTGGGAGTGGTAGTCTGTCCTCAGGGTGCATAAAATGAGGATGGGTCTTCTGCTGGGGTTGCTGATAATGGTTTACACTTCAGTCTTGGCAGCAGCCAGACTTGCTAATGGGTACAGGTGGAGAATGTCACTGGGGCTACATGGATGTGGAGATGCAGTGGCTCTTGGGCCCCAGGGCAGGATATATAGTCTGGTAGAGATTTTGCTCTCAAAATGGCACCATACTGTACCTGCTTAGAACTTGAGGGTGTGTGGGACCCAGTGTAAACTCCTTCCTGGAACAATACCATCACACTCTCTAGGCTTCTCCCTATACTAGACTCAGAGTCTGAGAGTTGAGGGGCTTTCCCATGGCTAGGATTGCAGGAGTCCATGATGGGAATGTAGACTGCTGGGGGTCTCTCACTTACCCTTTCCTCACAATGTGGAGCCTGTACAGACTTCTAGTCAACCCCAGCTGAGAAGGGATTGATGCCTCACTTCCCACTCCTTCCCTGCTTTTGGCACTTCTTATCACTTCTCTGTTGAATTCCAGTACTCTCTCTTAGGTAATCTAATGTGTGATGATCTACTCATTGCTATTTTGGTTCTTTTCTGTGAAAGAGATAGGTATTAGATGTCTCTAGTTATCATCATATACACCCTCTTTTATAAACCTATATGCAAATATTAAGAATAATGTCCTTTTCACATGGAACCTCTACTGTGTTATTCTTTCTTTCTCAGTCACTTTTCCTTGTCTCATCTGTTTTCTGGGATCTTTTTTGACACAAAACTAAAATGTGACACATAGTGGTCTGTCTGTAGACCTTAAGAACTATTTGGGGAAATATTTCTCAAGAGGAAATACTTTCAAAAGATTATCAATCACTTCCTCATGAGTTCTAAAATCTTTGGTCCTGTTCTGAGTAAGGATAGTTAAAATCCATCCCATGAATCCATGGGTAGACACACAGAACCACCTTACACTTGGCAGGTGGATCCCCTGCCCCATATCCCAAGCCTCAGGAGCCTCTTTACTTTCATGTGTTTGCTTTGAAATTTATAAGACCCCTATGGTGACTAGGATTCTCTAAGTCCGGACTGTTACAGTGTGGATCCCATACCTATTTCTCCCCTTTAGAGCACTCTGTTATCCTCTATCCATGGTGTGGGATTAGACAGATAACCTGAAAAGCTCTGGATCCAGATGGTAGCCTTGTGGGTGGATCATTCCCACAATTCCCGTTGGACAGCACAATACTTCTTTTGTGGTATAGTATGGACACTGGGCCTCAAGAATTGTGCTGACATGATGATTTGGGGTGATTCCTACTTATGTCAGGCATAGGACAAGTTCAGAGCTCTGGACTTGAGACAGTTTCTTGCCTATCCTTGGGTTTGAGCTGTGTGTATATGCCTATGTATTGATTTTCTCCTATAAATGTTCTAATGATAACACCACCTCTGGTCTATAGCACTCTTGAGTGGGGCATGTTAGCAGATTTGTTTTATCCTTTGCATCTGTCCAGTGGCATCCAGGACAGTCACCCACTCTATTTGAAGCCACTTGTCTGTTTGACAGACCTCTGAGGGTGGCCACACCTATCTTTTTTGATGGCTTTAGAGATTACTACCATGAAATCCGAACAAGACATTTGAATCTATGTCCTTTCTTACCTCTAATAGATGTGACATGCTCTCCTGTTGACTTTTAAGACATCCGGAAGGAAGGATGAACATTCTTTGTGCAAATGAGATTGATCATTTTATTCTGCCCACTGGTCCCTCATCTATCTTCCCCCTTGGTGGTTAAGGGTGAAGGTGTGTTTAACATTGGAAGAAATTGTATTCTAGAATGCCATGATGGTAGCTGATAGAATTTAAAAAACATGATTGGACTTGTGTTGATCTGGTTCTACTATAAAACTCCAAAAAAATAAAAAAAAATTTTAACGTGATCAGAAAACAAATGATCATTTACATTTTCCAGCATACTCTTGGCAAGATTTGCATTTGGTTATCATCAGTGGAGCCCTTTGAGGTCTCAGTAGTGACCTTTGAAAAATTCATTGTACATGGGTATTCATGGCTGGCATGATGGAGGCTGCAGCGTCATGAGTAATTGTGTAGACAGCATTGTGTGGTATATGGAACTGGAAAGGCAAGAAGATCTATACTAAGTACCGTATACACTTAAGTATAAGCCGAGTTTTTTCGGCCCAAAA
>CAUYPK010118528.1:0-26600 GCA_963574355.1 Loris lydekkerianus
ACAATTCTGCAGTTCAGCCAGTTCCATTTGGTAAATCGTATCCACATTTTCAATGTCAATAGAAAATGGGTTATGGAAAAGCTGTGTGTCCTGTTCATGGAGATGAAGCTCTTTAAATCTAAATTGGAACTCCTTTTGCAACCTTTTCAGTGAATCCACATATGTTTTATTTGGGAATGCAACCAATGGTTTTTCCACTAACAGATTTTGAGTTGTGGGGAGATGGCAGAAATTTTCCTCCTTCACTTGTTTGATGAGGAGGCCTAATTTTACTTCAAATGCTTTCACATGTGATTGCATATCACAGATGAGTTTCCCCTTTCCTTGAAGTTGCACATTGAAACTGCTGAGTAGCTCTGTTACATCTGTCAGAAAGGCAAGGTGCCATTTCCATTCTGCATCATTGAGCTCTGGTGCTTCTTTGTTTTTTGAAAGCAGAAAAGCTATAATCTGTAGAAGTAACTCATAGAAATGTTTCAAAACTCTCCCTTGACTCAGCCAATGGAGTTCTGTGTGGTACAGAACATCTTCACAGGCAATATTTAGTTCAGACAGAAATTCCTGAAATTGACTGTGGTTTAGTGCATTACCTGTAATGAAGTTAACACAAGATACCACAGTTTTCATAACAAAGTCCCACTTCAGTGATTTACTACACAGTGCTTGTTGGTGGATGAGGCAATGTACAGCTATTGGATGAGAATGGTTATGTTTGTCCATCTCTTGGTTAATGTGAGCAATTATTCCTTTCTTAGACCCCACCATGCTAGGAGCACCATTATTTGTCACACTGGCTAGTTTTGCCCAGTCCAGCTCCAAACTATTCACAGTTTGGCAAACCTATTCATAGATATCCTCTCCTGTAGCTGTTCCTTTGATGCTTTGCAGTGCAGAAAGCTCTTCTGTAACTTCAAAATAGTCATTCATGCCACGAATAAAAATTAGAAGTTGTGCAGAATCACAGACATCATTACTTTTGTCGAGTGCCAAGGAAAACTAGGAAAGTTTTTTTGTGGAGTTTTGCAAATGCTGATGCAAATTGTCTCCCATTTCTTCAATCCTTTGTGTAATTGAGGGTCCTGAAAGACTCACTGTACTAAATAAATTGGCCTTCTATGGACACATCTCTTTGGCAACAGAAAAAAGGCATTCTTTAACAAATTCTCCCTCCACAAATGGTCTGCCAGTGCACGCTCTTAGCTTGGCAACTTGAAAACTTGATCGCATTGATGAAGTATTTAGCTGTTTCTGCTTCACAAAAATATTTTGCTGAGTTGTCAATGTATATTTCAGTTTTAATATTTTATCTTTTCTCACTTCTCCAACCAAACAATCATATTTATCTTTATGTTGAGTTTGATAGTGTTGACGCATATTGTATGCTTTGAACACAGACACTATATTCTGGCATATCAAATACACAGCTCTTTCCTTGTACTGCATGAAAAAGTAATCATAAGTCCACTGTTCTTTGAATACCCTACACTCTGAGTCAATTTTTCTCTTTCTTGATATCATTGTTTCCCAGGGATTCCAAATTGCTATTAGTAAAATACCAATATATATATACAGCACTACAAAAACAATATACCAGCAATAACTTTGCCCACACAGAGACATATAGACTGCACTGCCATCAATGCAGTCTGATCAGTGCCCATCAATGCAGTCTGATCAGGGTCCATCATTGCAGCCTTGCCAGTCCACATCATTTCAACCTCGCCAGCGCCCATATGGTGGAACTCCACTTTTACTGCAGGCTCACACTGGTGCGGTGCAGGAACAGGCACGATTACAGAGCTGGTTTCTCCACCACCTTTCCAGTTCACACTACCCTGTGCGAACCACACTGCGATCTGTGAACTCACACAGGAATCTGATCGCATGGGTCTTTTCACCCATGCGATCAGATTCCACTGCAGGAAAAAAGAAGGCACGTATGCCTTTTTTCTTCCAAACCTAATGCAAGTTCAGCCATATGCTTGTATGTTCAGCCATACACTGCTTACAGATCACAACAGTGTGACCTGGGTCTTACACAGCACACAACATACAACATCATACACAACTGAATAGCAATCAGAATATAAATGCACTTACTGTCAATTAAATTGGGTTTCCTACTCCTTGGCTGTCTGCAGAGCCGGATTAAGTTCCCATGGGGCCCTAGGCAGATTATCAGTTTGGGGCCCCCATGTGATAACACTGAGCACTGACCATTTGCATTAACACTGACCACTGACCATTTGCGATAACACTGACTGCTGACAATTTGCATTAACACTGAGCACTTGCAATTATCATTACCATTGAGCACTATTTGCATTACCTCTGAGCACTGAGAATTTGCATTAGCACTGAGCACTGACTTTCCCTGTGATCAGCACTGTTATCCCTGTGATGAAACCCCCCCTAGAAACCACTCCCAACCTACTAACCAACTTTAAAAAAAGGCTCTCCTAACTTCAAAAAAAAAGGCGCCCCCTATCTGCAAAATAAAAAGACCTCCTAACTTCAGAAAAAAGGCCCCCCAACCACAAAAAAAGGGCCTACTAACTGCAAAATAAAAAAAATAGACCTCCTTCAAAAAAAAAAATAAATCCTAACTTGTTCTTACCTCAGTCCTAATTTGTGCTTACCTCAGTTCTTAGGCAGCAGCAGGCTCTGCACAGGCAACCTGGTGACTCCTCTGATTACACCAGAGACTGAGAGGAAGAGCTGAGAGACAGAGAGAAGGAGGGGAGTCAGAGAGTAGGAGGGGGGAGTCGGAGAGCATGGGGCACATTCCACACATGTGCACTGCAGGCCCAGACGGGTGGGCTGCTAAGCAGGACGGCAAAAACACCCTGCGGGGAGAGACAGAGAGAAGGAGGGGTGGGGAGAGACAGAGAAGGAGCGGAGTTGGAGAGTTGATGCACGTTTCACACATGCATGCTGCAACCCAGGATGAGTCAGCTGCTAAGCAGGACAGGCGGGCGGCAAAAACACCCGGTGGGCTGGATAAATGTCTTCGGCAGGCTGCAGTTTGAGGACCCCTGCTTTAGAGTCATTACAGGTCATTTCGGCAGCTACTGGGTAAAACTGTTCTTAGGGTTCCAGCAGGCCCTTTTAGCAGCTGGGTTTGTAGGAAATTCAATTCTTAGAGCAGGTGCTATGTGCTATGAGTGCTTTTTCCCCCTGGCCCTTCAATTCTGGTTTAGTTAGGTATGACAAGAATAACCCAATTCATATAATCAATTTCATAATATTTTATAGGCCTGAAGGAATTTTTATACAATACTTTTAATAATTTTGTACATGAAATTAAATTTCATGTACATTGAAACTTTGGAAAGGAAAGCTATCACTATCTCATGTCATTGCTCAAAAAGTTTTGGATTTTGGAGGATTTTGGATCTTCAGATTAGAGATACTCAACCTGTAGCACATGCTTTAATGCAAGAGCCAAAGATGGCTTGCTTGTGATATCCCAACAAGATAGCCAGCCTGAGTGGAAGTCTGAATCTGTACCTCTTCCCCATCATCTCTTCCTACTGGTTCAGCAAAGAAGAAAATAAATCAAATTGCCTTTCATCTTGACTTCTTCCTGACTGACGACCAATGGTTGTTCTCCCAATCAGATTATTAATAATTCCCTTCCTGTAGTACAGAGAAATAGAGGATGGGGGAAGATGCAAGAATCTCTTTAATAATGCTGTTAGCAAGATAAGAGTTACAGAAAGAGGACTGAATCTGGGGTGGGGAGGAGGAGGGAGGCCATGAATTCTCAGTTTGAGATACAGGAGTCAGTAGGACATAAAGGTTATCACTCCAAACTACTTCGTAAGTTGTGTCTTTACTTTTTCATTTGTTTAATGAGGATGTTGGCCACTGACAGGCATTACAAGTTTTAAAACCTGTACAGCATAACAAGAATCTTTTTAGTGAGTGGAGTTGTCTACCTGAGGCTTTAAATAAGACCAGAGGACATTTGTTGAAGGTGCTGAGGATTTCTTTATGAGCCAGAGGTTGGACAATGACTTCTAAAGTCCCTTCTAACTTTAAAAAACAGTAATAGAAGACACTCAATAAATAATCAATAATTTGATAACAAACTATTAGCATTTTGTAGCTTATATAAACATCCATAGCTATAGTTCATTTAAAATTTATGGTATACCTGCTTGGATGTTTGAAGAATTTTGATATTTGAAGATATTATTTGAAGAATATATCCTTAAAATAAAAGTGAGATTAGAACTATATCTTGGCCACAAGTTTATGAGACATAGAACATATCATTGTTACCAGTTAAACTTTTAATTATTCCTGAATTTGAGTTTTCTTTTGTTTTTCAGTATAAACCATTTAGAAATGAATGTTATGATGCATTTTATATATGGAGGAACTTTGGACTTTCCAGAGAAAGCTAATGTTGGGTATGTGTTACTTTTAAATAATTTAAATATAAATATGTTAATATTTTGCAGGTTTGGATTTGTTAAGCTAGGTTACAAAGTGTCAATGAAATAGAAGCTTAACTTTTATTATCTATTTTGCCTTATCTTGTGTATTTTTCAGGAATATCTAAAAACAATAGGCAAATTACTTTATTTAGAAGAAAAGAGGATTGAGCAACTCACAGTAATATCTTTAAAAATCTGTACTTGAAAAAAAAATCTGTACTTGACTTAAATTATGTTAGAAGAACTTTATTTTTGTTTGGAAAAGCATAGGTTTTTATAAAATCAAATTGATTGAACTTTTATGAAGCTTTGAAAATTATTTTGTTACGTTAATTTTTTAGGTTTTTTAACCAGCAAAGGACAAAAAGAAAAACTTTGAAACTTATTTAAGAATATAGGCCATCTTAAGTATGCCATTGTGGCGTTCCATCTAAGCTTCTGAAATCCCACTAGAGCAGCAGTTCTCAACCTGTGGGTCGGAACCCCTTTGTAACAATGGAAATACATCCTGCATATCAGCTATTCACATTATGATTCATAACAGTAGGAAAATTACAGTTATGAAGTGGCAACAAAAATAATTTTATGGTTGGGGGTCAACACAACATGAGTAACTGTATTAAAGGGTCGCGGCAATTAGGAAGACCACTACCCTAGAGAGTGAAGAGTTCCACTTTGCTCTTTTAATTTTCTGAATGTCTTCCTGCTATTCTAACATCAGACAAATGAAAGCTACTCTTTAAATTTTAAAAATTCTTTGATTCCTTTAATTTTAAACTGAATAAATATGTATTGGGAAGAATATATCATGAGTCATAGAGATTAATACTAAAGTTTTATCCTCTGGTAACATATAGGAAATGTTTTCATGCTTTCAAGGCTGGAAGGCTTCCTAAATACCTAAGTAAACGTAAGTGCTCGGTAATAATTGCTAAATGAAAGAAGCAAAGAAAACTGGTCATTGGATGCTGTCTCCAATGAGGGTCATTTGTAGACATTTTCAGTATGACGAGACATCAGTGAATTGCCCTGGAGCATCACCACCACCACTAAAAAACAAACAAAAAACCCTTGTATTATACAAATTTTTTGCCAAGAGTTTTGTACCTTTGACAGCCTTTAAAGCAGTTTCCTGGATTTTGCTCTGTTATCACAGAGCATATGAAGGGAATTTGAAACATTTCCAAATTTGTCTCTTGCTGTTTTCCACTAATCAAATCATATATCAATGCTTTCAACTTTTGGCCTATGTTCTTTTTATAATCTATAAAGAGTATCTATTATGTAAGCTAAAAAGTTATAATTAAGATAATTTATTATTTTTCTGAACAGATGATATAATACAGCAAATTTACTGTGTATTGTGCCTTGATTATTAAACTGGAGAATTAACAGTGTATCTATTTTTATTTTAGTCAGATACTCAATATGGCTGATATGTATGGACTAGAAGGATTAAAAGAAGTAGCAATTTACATTTTAAGAAGAGATTACTGTAATTTCTTTCAGAAGGTAATTATTAAGTCTCAGAAATTTTTTACCCAGTACTTTATCATCCAGTATTACCTAGTAGATTTTTAGCCCTGATTAAGTAATAGTGCTTTAAATATCAAAAATATTAAGTCAGTTTAACTAATGAGAGCTCCAGCTGAGAAATAATATACATATATGGTCTGCTTGCAAAAATCAGAAACTAACTCAAATTATTTTAAGTAAAATAAAATTGATGCGGAGGATTTAATGAAAGGTTATAGGAGTATCCTATAATTCAAAGGTGAAGTATAAAGCTGGCACTCAGGATTTGGAACTTAGAGAAGGGTAGTCAAAAATTAAGGTCACCTCCTCCATTTATGGAAGAACTACACAGTGCTTTACTGATTATTTTCCTTGTAAGTGTATTCCTTCCTTCTACCTCCTCTCCTTACAGTGATGCTTACGGTGGAATATAGTTATCTTCTACTTGCCTCCCCAAGTGGAATATGAATACTAAATATTTAGAGTTCTAAATGCAAAGATAAATTTACTATCTAAAGAAAGACCCCATAATAAGCATTTCAAAGCCATTTAGTACACTATTCTTAGACTCTCTATTGTTTAATGTATGTATCCTGTGTCTAGGTTATTTTCATTTTCTTATTTATGCTTTTCTATATTTTCTACAGTGAGAATGAATTACTTTTATAATCAACAAAAATGTTAAAAAATGATTTACATTACATTTCCCTCTTATTGCATAGAAAATTAGGTAATTTTAATAACCTTTAAATTTAGGTTTTTGTGTTGGGTGGGTCTTTTTCTACCTCCTATATGTTGTAGCTGAGGAAGCAGCACATGTGCTAAAAATAAGAGCCATGAACAACTGCGTCTGCTACCACAACCAGCCCCCCAAAGTTTACTGAGAAATGTTAAACCCTCAGCCACTTTTAATCAACTATTCATTCTGGCCTAAGTAAGAGAATTGAAAAAAAAAAAAGGCAGCCTGTGGTGTGTTCACCTTTAGAGAGTGAAGAATGCTGGTAAGAGGTTCCCTCATACTCCCAGTCAAGGGAAAGTTAGGGAGATCCAAGAGAATAACAAATAAAGGTTAAAGATGGGAAATATTTGCCACGAGGAGATGATGTCTTCTCATCTCCCACCTTACTATGTCTTTAAAACCATCCTACCCTAGAACTTCCATCAGAAAACACAAGAAAAAGAAAAAAGAAAAGAAAGTGATAAGAGATTTCTTGGGAGAGATTGGAATATGCCTTGAGAAGACAGTGAGAATGTACTTGAACCTGGAGCATAAAGGAAGGAGGCTTGCTGGAGAAGCCAGTACTAGCCTGGTCATGAGGGACTGTAGTTATTGTCATACAGAGAAAAAAGTATCAGGCGTCCACTCTGCACCCCAGTTATGTGTGGTCCACAGGGAAGGAGGAGGACCTCAGTGGTTTTGTAAAAGTTAGAGGAGACCGATACGGAGACTGGCATTGTGTCCCACGTAGGGAGGCGTTGTGCATCATGAAACACTTGAACAGTCCTCATCCATGGAGAGACCAGGGTGAAGCTTGACCTGCCCCTGTCTCATCAGTAAAGGCTACCAGCATCTAAGTTACAGTAAAGTCAAGGATATCTTCCTACTACTGTCTTGGTCTCTGCTGAATTATATAAGGTGGCCATAGTAGCCAGCCCATAGCCTTCTTCCAAAGGAGTTTGACCTGGAAAATGGAGGAGTGGGAGACTAGACTGTGCTCTACTCCCTGTTCAGATCTTCCCAACCATAAACTAGTCAGTTATGGGGAGGGGAAAGATTTAAAGAGGGGTGTTAAAGTAATACTATACTCAATTCCAACAGCAAAAGTAACCAGAAAGTATTGGAATCTGCCTATAATGTCATTAAAGGATAGAAAAGAGGTGGGTTTGACACAGCATGGCGGAAAGCACTAGTTGGGGAAAAAAGTTTTATGTTAGTTTTATGTTATGTTTTTTGTAAAAAAAAAAACAGTTACTGGCTCAGCACCTGTAGCTCAGCAGCTAGGGCGCCAGCCACATACACCAGTGCTGGCGGGTTCAATTCCAGCTGGGCCTGTCAAACAACAATGACAACTACAACAAAAAAATAGCTGGGCATTGTGGTGGGCACCTGTAGTCCCAGCTACTTGGGAGGCTGAGGCAAGCCACTCATTTAAGCCTAAGAGTTTGAGGTTGCTTTGAGCTGTGATGCCACGGCACTCTACCAAGCGTGACATAGTGGGACTCTGTCTCAAAAACAAAAGCAGTTACATCTAACATTGTAAAAATAATCTCTTTACAGATCCTCTTGGGACTGTTGCCCCTATTTTTTGATAGGTGCATAAGTACATGTGAGTTACATGCAGAGTCTTGTTTTTTCTATAATCAACTTAAATTTTAAAATGTAAAAGGCATATTCTGCTGTTTTTAAACAATACAAAAGTTTCTTTTATATTATCAGTATGCTATTTTGTTGACAACTTTTTCATTTATATTTCATTTGTTTTAATATAGTTCTGTGTTACTGTGTGGTAAGAGATATAGGAAGAACAATTTCTGTTCTTACTGGCCTACTCCCTGAACTTGTTTGTTTTATATGTTTTAATTATATATATTTTTGTAAACATGTTTTTTAATTATATAATTTTTAACTTTTAATTTCCTCTTTTTGCTGTCTCTATAGTTTTGATTTTTCTAGAATGCAGTATAGTTAAGAGTCATACATTTTCTAACCTTTTCAGAGTAGCTTCTTTCACTTAGTAATATGCATGTAAGGTTTAAGATTCCTCCTGTCTGTTCATGGCTTGGTATTTCATCTCTTTTTAGTGCTGAATATTCTATTGCATGGATGTACTACAGTTTACTTAACCATTTGCTTACTGAAGGACATCATGGTTGCTTCCACATTTGGGCAATTATTAATAAAGCTTCTATAAACTACCATATTCAGCCAGGAAGGCTATGTTAGCCAGTGTTAAGAAACTATTTCAAATTGTATATAAAACCAGTGCATGATACCCCATGATTGCATTGCTGTACACAGCTATGATTTAATTTAAACAAAAATTCTATATTCAGGTATTTTTGTGGAAAGATGTTTTAAGAAAAAATAGTTGAAGACTGACAAGAGCATGTCTGCAGCCAGGGTACCAGCAGAAGTTAATTTCAGATAAAGGAATTAAATATAGAAAATGAAAATTTGAATTATATGTACTTATTCTGTAGTTTAGGTATATAAATTAGATTATCTTTATGTTAGTCTCTGTGGATGGAAAAAGAATAAATGTGGTGTTCTCTATTAATTTTAGCCTGTTTCCAAAACATTGGTGTCTATACTAGAATGCCTGATTATTGCTCATTCAGTTGGAGTGGAAAGTCTTTTTGCTGACTGCATGAAGTAAGTTATCTTAAGTAGTGCTGACGCTATTAATTTAGGAATTTTGATTTTGCGTTCTTGTAATTTTGTGGGCAATTTTAAGGTTGGCCTGTTTCCTTGGGCATAATATAAGTAGCTTACTGTCTAACTAGTTTCACTAGTTGAGTAGAAGTATTGGTTTAGATATTATTCAAGATAACTTGGGATCAATTTTATTTAAGCTAAACCATGGTTAGTTATGTTAAAATCTGTGCACATAACCCAACATGAGTTTAAAATATGTATTTACAGAAAGGGGAGTATAGTTAATTCCATCTTAGTGCTCATAAAATTAAAGTGTTAGTCAAAACATATTTATATGCAATTAATATAACTGAAAACTAAAATATTATTGACTATTATAATGAAAAATATTTTCATTTCTCTAACTTGGGAATTCTTTAATTTAAACAGGTGGATTATAAAGCATTTTGCAAGGTTTTGGTCTGAGAGAAGCTTTGCAAATATACCCCCTGAGATTCAGAAAAGTTGTCTCATAATGTTGATTCAGTCCTTAGTAAGTATAACCTTGTATATCCTTTCTGTATTTGTGTCATCAAAAAGCTTATTCAATTTCATATGGTACTTTCAATGAGTTAAATGTAAATGTAGAAAGAACCAGTTTCAGATAACCTAGAACTATTTTGGAGAGATGGAAGTTTATGCATTGGCTCAGCAATATTGACTTCCACTCACTGTGGTGGATCTGGGTACAACATTGAATTTTTTAACAGAACAGTTCAGTAAGAGGACCACTTCTGTCATGGAAAAGGCAGTGCTTCGCACTGGAATAGACATTCGATCTGGATATGGAACTGCCCTCCTGGCTCACAGTTTTTCTGCTAAAATTCTATCCATGAACTTACAGTATGCCTTATCCATCATCATTATATTCTCCACAGCATCACTTCTGATTACAAACTCAGTTAACAACAAAGGAACTATGATGATGGGCTGGTGCTCCTGGAATTCTGGGTCTTATATGGTTGGTTCCCCATCATCCTGGAGTGGCTGGCTTATATAGAGAAATGGCCTTTTGAAGACTCAATTATAGTGCCAGCGTGGTGTTAATGCCTTGTAGGGTTGAAGCAGTGTCCTCTAGGATGCAATATATGCTCTAAATCAGCTTTTGATTTATGGTGCAATTTTTCCCATTGCCAGGATTCGTGGATCTAGAAATCAAGTTGTGAAAAAGGAAGTGGCTTCATGACACAATTACTCCTTGTGATGAACTTATAAATTTTTTGCATCCTTTCCCTGCAACTTTGGCATTGCTAATCTAGAAGCCTTAGTTCCAAAGACTTCCCCATGGGGATACAAGTAATAATTCCATTGAACTAGAAGTTGAGACTGCCTTCCTCTAGCCACTTTATAAACCCACGAAGGCAAAGAAGGGAAATTACTGATAGATTGAACCTGATTGTCAAGGGAACATTGGGTTGCTACTATACAATATGGATAAGAAAGACTGTCTGGAATGCAGCATTCCCAGGTTATGAGTAAAGTCAATAGGAAGTAATAACAACCCAATTTAGACAATAGTGATAATGGCCCAGATTCTTAGGGAATGAAAGTTTGGGCTACTCTACCAGGTAAGTAACTATGAACAGTTGAAGTACTTGCTGAGGACAAAGGGAATATGGAGTGGGTAGAGAAAAAAGGTAGTTATAAATAATAGCTACAACCATGTGACCAGTTACAGGAATGAGCGCTGCAGTATGCTACAATAGGAACATATCCATATCCCTTTTTTATATGAATATTTGTCTATGTACTAACCAAATATTTTTGGTTTCTTCCCCACTGTCTCATTTCCCTACTATCTAATGTAAGACATGTTAAAAATAGTTTATGTCTCTACATTTAAGTTACTAGGTATCAGCGGGCATTGTGAATCTGTTTGAAGAAAAGTGAGTGGTCACCTAAAGATAAAAAAGAGAACTTTGCGTCCTTTCTTTTGGGAAAAGAGTGAGCATGTTTGTTGTATGGGGGATAATTGTATCGTGTTAGGTGGAAGCGTGACAATTCCTGTCTCACTTGGGAATTCAGTGTGGCTTCAAGAGGTGTGTATGGTTGCCAAGTTGACATAGGGTTGGCTATAGTGGCTTTGTAACATGTTAGCTTTGCTATGGTGAACTATGCTTCCCAGAATTTCCTTCTCTGTTTCCAGTTTGAGAGGACATAAGAGACAATTTGACATGCGATTTGGAGGAGAGAAGTAAAAGAACAGCTATTTTTGGTTTTTACACTAGAAAGGTTGGGGCAGGTACACTCAGACTCACATGTTGTTTATTTACTGGCTCATTCCAGCCAGATCTACAGCTGTTCTGTCTTTCCCTGTATCCTCCTTCAGCTTCTCTAACTCCTGGGCCAGGTATGTGTCTAGCTCCATAATGAAAAGTGCCAGCATTTCCTGTGGGGTAGCTGTTTCATCCAGGTTATCCTTGCTCTCTCTCTACTTTAATTCCATCTTCCCTTCTCAACTGCTTGCCCTGTGAACTTCAGACTACCTCATCAGACACAAAGCCTATTTAACTAGCTCCCAAAATTATGTAAGATCAAATCCCTGTTAACAGATTTCTGTATACAGTAAGTCCTCACTTAAGGTTATTGATAGATTCTTGGAAACCACAACTTTAAGCAAGACAACATACAACAAAACAAATTTTACCATAAGCTAATTGACATAAACAAGCATTAAGTTCCTATGGCATATTTCTGCTCATCACTGAATTTCTTTTTCTTCCTTTTTTTTTGAGACAGAGTCTCACTATGTCGCCCTCAGTGGAGTGCTGTGGCATCACAGCTCACAGAAACCTCAAACTCTTGGGCTTAAGCTATTCTCTTGCCTCAGCCTCCCAAGTAGCTGGTACTACAGGCATCCATCACAACGCCTGCCTGGTTTTTTTTTTTTTTGTTGTTGTTATTGTTGCAGTTGTCATTGTTGTTTAGCTGGCACAGGCTGGACTCAAACCCACCAGCCTCCATGCATGTGGCTGGCGCCATAACCACTGTGCTATGGGCACTGAGCTTCATCACTGAATTTCTAAATAAAGACGAAAACCTCTTCTAATATTGAACATTAAAACATTTAAGAAAGATTAATAGGAATAGTAAAATAATTATTTCTCCAATTTTGGGGGAATCAGTGACAGCAGTCATAGTGGGGTTAAATCAAGGAATAAATGTTTGCAAAGCAAAAATAAGGAACATCTACCACCACATGGATCAAAAACAATCATAAATATAGTGGGCTGAGTGCTTTTGCACTGCAGTGTTTCTCATCATGTATGTAGTATTTGTGTAATGATCATATACCTTATAAATTTTTATTTTATAATAATCTATATTCATTCATTTTCCAACTCACTTATTCCAGTTCACAGTTGTGGGTGGCTGAAGCCTATCCCAGCAGCTCAGGGCTCAAGGCTGGAACCAACTCAGGACAGGATTCAGACCATACTCTTACACATACCCATACTCACTCATACTGAGGCAATTTAGAGACACCAGTTCGCCTCATGTGTACATCTTTGGAATGTGGAAGGAAATGAGAATACCCAAGAAAATCCTCACAGACTTGAGGAAAAATGTGCAAACCCCACACACCCACAGTAGCCTTGGCTGGGAAGTGATTGTTTTCTCATCAACATCATAACCAAACAACATTGAATAAAATGCCATTGTCTGAGTTGTGGTCCTGTTTCTCTGATGGCACTCTAAATGGTAACATCAGCCTGGGTTATGTAGAAGGTACATCTAAATCTAGCTAGGAAAGTAAGCGTAGCACATCAGCTGGTGAGATACTACTGCAAAAAGTAAACCCAAATCTGTGTTCACGCTAATGCATATGTTGGTGTGCTGCTGTAACGAATGAGAAAAGGTGAGTCTGGGGACAGGTTTAAGGCCAGATTGAGAGGGATTTTAACTTACTTAAGCTTATTGATAAGCTTTATTATTTTTTTTTTTTTTAAGAAGTGATATGAGCTTAACTGAAGAATAAGTCCTTCAAACCATGCTTCTCTGCTATACCGTAGAACCTCCATAGTTGACCACTTCCCTACATTGACCACGTCTTTAAGTTGACCCAATTTTCATAGACTGGAGATGCTCCACGTGCTCATGTCTGGACAGCAGGCCTTGTGTTGACCACCTCCATGTGGTGATCCATTTGTTATAGTCCCATTGGTGGTCAACTTACCAAGGTTCTAATAAAAATGCATACTATTTTTATTTTATAGCTCTATTTAGGTTCTTGTAAACTTTGTAAATACTTGACTTTTTCTTTCAAGACAGATAAAAAGATGAACATCAGAATAACCAAACAACCAGTTTGATCAGTAGTCTCTTGGCATCCTGGCGATTATGCTGAAAATTTGAAATTTTCTCTTTCTTTGTGGAATTCATTGATATGACTATGTATAATCATAACAACATCAAAAATAAATAAATGGAACCTGATCAAATTAAAAAGCTCTGCACAGCCAAGGGCACAATCACAAAAGCAAATAGACAACCCACAGAATGGGAGAAAATATTTTCAGGCTATAACATCTGATAACGGACTAATAACCAGAATTTGTGAAGAATTCAAGCAAGTCAGCAAGAAACAACCAAACATCCCCATTAAAAAGTGCAAAAAGACATGAACAGAAACTTTTCAGCTGAAGATACACTACTGGCCAACAAAACCATAAGAAAAGCTCAATGTCTCTAATCATTAGGGAAATGCAAATCAAAATCACAATGAGATAGCACCTAACGCCAATGAAAATGTCTTTATATTAAAAAGTCCCAAAACAACAGATGCTGGCTTAGATATGGAGAGAAAGGAACTGTTATACGCTGAGGAAAAGATGCCCTATTCAATAAATGGTGCTGGGAAAATTGCATAGTCGTATGCAGAAGAATGAAACAGAACCCTAAAGCTCATCATATACAAATATCAATTCAGAGTGGATTGAAGACTTAACTCCAAGGCATGAAACCATAAAAATTCTAGAAGAAAGCATAGGAAAGAAAGCTCTACAAGGAGAATAACAAAACACTGATGGAAGAAATCATAGATGACACAAATGGGAAAACATCCCATGCTCATGGATCGGTAGAATCAACATCATTAAAATGTTCACATTGCCCAATGCGATTTACAGATTAAATGCAATTCGTATCAAAATATCATTGTCAATAGCATAGATCTGGGAAAAATAAGCTTCATTTGGAACCCAAAAGTCTGAATAGACAAAGCATTCTTAAACAAAAGAACAAATGTAGAGATATCATACTATTTGATTCCAAATGATACTACAAGGCTATAGTAACCAAAACAGCCTGGTACCCGTATAAAAATAGAGACATAGACCAATGGAATAGAATAGAGAACCTAGAAATAAAATCATATAGCTATGATCAACTGGTCCTTCACAAAGCAGGCAAAAATATACACTGAGGAAAGGATGCTCTATTCAATAAATGGTGCTGGGAAAATGGGATAGTCACATGCAGAAGAATAAAACTGGTCCCCTATCTCTTGTCATATACAAACATTAATTCAGAATGGATTAAAGACTTTAAGGCATGGAACCTTAAAAATTCTAGAAGAAAGCATAGGAAAAACTCTTCTAGACACAGGCTAGGCAAACAATTTATGATCAAGACCCCAAAGACAAATACAGAAGCAACAAAAATAAACAGGACTTGATTAAACTGAAAAGCTCCTACACAGCAAAGGAAATAACCAACAGAGTAAACAAGCAACCTATAGAATGGGAGAAAATATTTGCAAGCTATACAGAGGGTTCCAAAAAAATGTATACGCACTTCAAGAAAGGAAAAATTTGTGTTAAAATTGTAATACTTCCATTTCCCCCCATCTGAATGGCTGTTACTAACACATCAGAAAACAACAGATGCTGGCATGAATGAAAAGAAAAAGGAATGTTTATACAGTGTTCATGGGACTGCAAACTAGTACAAGCCCTACGGACAGTGGTATGGAGATTCCTCAAGCTAAAGGGAGACCTACTGTTTGATCCAGCAATCCTACTACTGAGCATCTACCCAAAGGGAAAGAAATCACTTTATCAAAAATACACCTGCACTCAAATATTTATTGTAGCACAGTTCACAGTTGTAGAGATATGAGTTGTAGAGATTGAATAATCTAAGTGTCCATAAATTCATAGCATGGAGCCATAAAAAGAAATAAAATGATGTCTTTTTCAGCAACTTGGATGGAACTGGAGACCATTATTCTGAGTGAAGTATCTCAAGAATGGAAAAACAAGCATCATATATTCTCACTAGTAAGTGGGAGCTAAACAGTGGATACATGGGAACAACGGGTTGTAAATAACCATCTACATAGGTTGTAGGTTACAACCATCTAATAGGTTATAAATGACCTATTCCTTACCAACAGGTAAGGAATAAAAACTTACCTATTGGGTATAATGACTCTATTCTAGTGACAGGTACACTGAAGCTCTGATGTCAGAGCTTATATAGTGATGTTATATAGTATATGTAACAAAAATATTTGTACCCCCTTTAATTTTATTTATTTATTTATTTTTCTTTGAGACTGTGAGTGGCACTCTGTTGCCCTGGGTAGAGTGCTAGGCATCATAGCTCACAACAAACTCAAACTCTCAGGCTTGAGCAGTCTTCTTGCCTCCGCCTCCTGAGTAGCTGGGATTATAGGCACCAAGGCCCAACTGTTTTTTTCTGTTTGTAGTAGAGACGAGGTCTCACTCATGCTCAGGCAATCAACCCACCTCAGCCTCCCAGAGTGCTAGGATTACAAGCATGAGCCACTGCACCGGTTCCCTTAATATTTTGAAATAAAAAATAATATACAATGGATAACATTTTTAAAAAGAATACTATGCTTTTTGTAAAGAATTTTTAAAAATATTTTTATGTGAGAAACTTTGAGGTTTTTCCTTTCACTGTCGCAAAGTTAAACTGTTCATATATTTATAATACTAATTTTTCTAATATAGAGAGTTTCTACAAATTGATTTAAAAAACAAGCTATAAAGATAGGATAGAATTAGATTGTTTACCAAGGAAATATAGACGTCTTAATTTGATTAACAGTTTCTCAACTTCATTTATTTAATAGAAATTGACATTAAAGCTACAGTGTTAAACTGTCTTCTGCCTTTCAGAATGATGGAAAGGAAATTTGTGCCTTGTCTGTAGAGGTGTAGGGAGTAAATATCCTTATTCATTCCTGGGAAGGGCCTGAAGTAGCACAACTTTTGGTGTGTTTTCCAAACCTTTTTGACTATGACCCAGAATAAGAAGTTTTTTACATTGTAACCCAGTAACAATAACATGCATAGAACTGAAACACAAGTTTCACAAAAGAATTCTTAGCCTTAGTACATCTGATATACTAGAGTTTTTATTCCCCCTCTCTCTCTTTCTTTCTCTCTTCCCCCCCCCCCCCACCTTCTTTCTTTATTTCTTTTGTTTCCTAATGCTGTTTGCAAACCACTAAATACATTTCTCTACATTGCCATGGAGGAAGCTACCATCTGAAAAGCAGTGCTCCGTTGACTGCGTGTCGGCGTTTTGGACACTACTGGAATTCCACTTCATGTTCTCTGGGCCTGTGTCTGTACTCCAGCCAGTATCTGCCTAGGTTGAGGTGTAATCTGATGATACTTGTATAGCCACATCTTTCTCTCACACACACATCTTCTCACTCCTGTCCTGCAGCTTCACTGCTCTTCCACGTGGGATACCTGCAGCTCAGCAATTCTGAATCTATGTAAACCACATGATGTAAAGGAATTAATACTATTACCCAGGGGACAAGCTTTGACCAACAAGAGAGGAGAGCCAGTATTTAATGTTTTCTTTTCTGCCCCTTGGATGGATAATTCAGAATATCAGTACATCCTTCTTTACAGGGTTCCCAACAAGATTGAACCCTAGTTGCCTATAATAGTGAATGCTGTATCTGTCATTCTCAAACTTTAATGTATATACAAAACATTTGGGGATCTTTTAAATCCAAGTTCTAATTAGTACATCAAGAGAGGAGCCAGACCTTCTACATTTCCTGCAAACTCTGACTGATACTAAGGCTGTGGATCACACTTTGGAGTAGCAAGGAGCTAAAAGCTTGCTTTCCTTCCTTGTTTCATTCTCCCAGTGGTTCAGATCCTCTTGGGATCCTTCCCAAAACAAGCTATCTTCCTGTAAGCCTGTTTCTGAGGCTCAGGCACAACCCAAGCTAAGACAAGAAATACTGACCCAACAATTCTACTTCTAGGAATGTATCCTATAGATATTTTTACATATGTGTGAAATAATATTTTATACAAAGCAATTCATTACATTATAATAGCAAAAAATTGGAAACAATGTAAATGTCTATACTACAGGACTAGTTAAATGACTTAGGGTCTAGCTATATTATGGACTATTACATTGTTATTAAAACAAAAGGCCTCTGTATACACTGATTAAGAAAGATGTTCAAAATATATACTAAATGTAAAAGGTAAGACCGAGTAACATGCATATTAATTACTTTATCTGAATAAAATATGGAGTAAATTGCATACATATGTTACTTATATATGCAAAAAATATCTCGAATGAAAGATAGAGGAAAAAATAATATGGTTATAGAATGGGAGGTTTGGGGACAGGAAGGAGAGAAGGACTTTTCCTAGTAATGCCTTTCATAAATTTTGAAATTGTGAATTATGTGATTATGTTAAGTATTGAACTCAAATTTTATGTGTTTGGTCTCAAAGTATTCCTTTCTTTCCTCTTTGAGTTTCTAGGTACTCTAAGGTTTAATGTTTATTAAAGATTCAGATCAGTATGGAATAACATCACATAGCATCCATGTAATCATTTAACAGTGTCCATATTTGAGTTTTCCAGCAGACTCCAAGTTAAATTATGATAAGTAATTCTTTATGGGTATTTTTTAAAAATATTACTGCCAGAGCATATCACATTATGTATATAGTAAGCACTTTGTAGATAACTGCAAAATTTATTTAAATACCTTACATTTGGTCCTAATTCCAGAGCAATGCCAGCAGTAGAGCAAATTGGGCTTATTGTCTAAAACTTCCATTAATTGCACAATTACTCAGGAAGTTGCTGGAAGAGGAAAAGATAATGATACTAAAAGAATAAAAGACTTGAATTAAAGCAAAGTATTTTTTTTATTCTAATGGATAAAGCAGTAGAAGAATATATTTTAAAGAATTCTTGATAAATGGGTAAAATTTTTAAAGTTTTGACATTCAAGGATTCAACTTAAATTATTCTGACAGTTCACATATCTACTCTCAGTCTCTGAGCATGTTGAGAGGTCGAAAATATTTGAGTGTCTACTATGACCCAGTTCTGTACTGGCCCCCAAGGATAAAGTGGTGAGCAAAAACAGACATGGCTTTATACTCACTGCACATACAGCCTAGTGAGGGAGACAGATATTAATGAAACAGTTATGTTCGTGATTTATTAATTACAAATGAATTAAGTGCTCTAACAAAAAAGGGACACGTTTTCTGATAGCAGGTCTGAAAGGTATCTGATGTAGGCATAGGGATGAGGGAAGACCTTGTGCTTTAGTTGAGACCTGAATGAAACAGGGGGTGTGCAAAGTCCACATCATACAGTCCATGCCGGGTATTTCAGTCTGTCATTTCCAGATTTATTATCTATTACTGTCTAACAAAACGCCCCCAAATAAGTGGCTTGGAACTACAACTTACTATTTCTCATAATTCTGCGGGTTGACTGGGTGATTTTTCTGCTGGTCTTACCCGAGCTCACCCCTGTGGCTACATTCAGTTGGTGACTGAGCTGGAGGCTGGGCGTCCTGTTCCACATGGTCTTCCTTACCACGCTTCAATCCTGGTATTCCCACAGGGTAAAACAGAAGCTTCAATGCTTCTTGAGATGCAGGCCCTGGAACTTGCACACCACCACTATCAGTTAAAGCAAGTGAAAAGGCCAGTCCAGATTCAAGGCGTGAGGAAATAGATTCTACTTCTTGATGGATGAAGCTACAAAGAATTTTTGCCTTTGTTTCTCAATCTGCTATAGTTTACCTGGTAACTATTTAATTAGCATTATATTAAGAACTAGAAATCAAACATGAATAAGATAACAGTAATTTATAAGTTGCCATTTTTTTCCTTTTCTCGGAGCATATGGTATTTGTGAATTATTCTATTTTCTACAGAGATCAATATTTGTGAATTTTTTTTCCTCTGGTATAAAAATAAATCATCATTAAATGAATAAAATTCAAAAAGTAGTGTGTTAACTAAGAGAGAAGAGGAAGAAAATCACTAAGGATTATAAGTAATTTTTAGCTTTTCTCAATTTTCAATGAAGAGCGCGCATTTTATAGTCACAAAAGAATTAAGGCTGTATCAGTATAGCCATGCCGCTGTGAATGATACCTGTCAGCACAAAAATTAAGTAATGATAATCTCAGAGAATTCAAGGATTTCTTTGTAGTTGTAACTTTGCTTTCAGCTGCCTTTTGAAGGAGGTTTCTTCCTAGCTCAAAGTTCAGCCTTTTGGGTAATTGTGAATAAATAAATATTATATCTAAAACTAATGACAAAGACATTAGCTACATGGAATTTTGCTTTTTGCAGGAAATATTCCAAGAAAATCAAAGTATATGACTTGCTTAGAAGGTTTTTTTTTAGCAGTACAGTAATATCTAACGTTTTTCTAACTTTTTTTTTCAATTCCAAGAATGATAAGAATGCTGCTTTTGTTCTGATGGAAAGTGACAGGCTGATCATGAGTTTACCCAGAGTGAAGTGGACAGAAGCAGCACTGACTATGGCATCTCAGCTCCAAGAAGAATGTATTACATTTATTGTAGAAAACTTCTCCAAGATTATTCAGAGTGAAAATTTTGCTCTTTTCTTACAGGTACTATGTCTAAAATTATATCTTGTATTTATTTAGTTCCATCTTTGTAACCTAATTTTAATTACATGAGCCTTAAAACGCATGTTGGCATTGATTAAATTAGCACGATTTAAATAAATTACATAGCAGATGGCATGTTTACATAGGGTTTAGAGCAGTGATGGACAGGGGTTTTGGCTTACAGGATAAAGAAGGCAGGAGGGACAGGTTTGAGTGCCCTGGCAAGGCACAGTGTACTTCTGGCCAGCTCTAGTTCTCAATCTGCATAGCCACAGTTTAGAAACCGAAACCATAAAAATACTGTTGTAGTCAGTAGTGCAATTATGCTATGTAAAATTCCTTCTCTTACTAATTCTAATTAGTCATTGAATAAAGAACTCCTATTGCTTATTTCCAGGTTCTGTTTCTCTTTTTTTATTTTAATTTTTTAATTTTTTCCACCAAAACATGTATCCCTGTAATATCTAGATTCTGTTATTAGGGCTATGTTGGCTCTTCAAAACAAGGTATATGGCTAGGTAACTGCAGAGTTTTTTAACCAAGGAAAAGGAAAGAACAATTGTGACCTTGGATTGACTTCATACGGGCTGTTATGATTGTTTTGTTATCCAGACCTTCACATTTGTTATACTATATTTTACATGTATTCCTATTAAATATCAATTTCTATGTTTTGTAGTCACAAGCAATGAGCAGCACAGCTGATCTGTTGGACAAAATTTTAAAAGCAATTGAAGAAAACATTACCACTGAAAATAGTTGCTCTCTTCTTACGGCTCTGGACACATTACTGAACTCTGATAGTACAAAGGAAATGGTACTGATCCTGAATATAATAAAATTTGTGAAAGTGGTATAATATTTGGACTTTCTAAAAATTAAAAAAATGGCATTTTAAGGCCAGGCATGGCGGCTTATACTTGTAATCCTACCTCTTTCGGAGGTCATGGCAGGAGGATCGCTTGAGCTCATGAGTTGGAGATTAGCCTGAGCAAGAGTGAGACCCTATCTTTACTAAAAATAGAAAAAAAATACCTGGGTATAATAGCACATGCCTGCATTCCCTGCTACTTGGGAGCCTGAGGCAAGAGGATTGCTTGAGCCCAGGAATTTGAGGTTGCAATGAGCTAAGATGATGCCCCTGCACTCTTGCCAGGGCAACAGAATAAAAATCTGCCTCAAAAGAAATGAAAAGTACGTGCATTTTAAATGCTGAATGGATCATTGAAACTAGGTGATGGGTATCTAGGGTTATTATGGTTTTTGCTTTTGTATTAATACATGTTTAAATTTTTTCATAATAGAAAATTTTAAAAATTCTATTTACCTCCATATAGACTTCTTATAAAAGTTTAGAAGTTGACACTTTGGCTGGTTAATTTTAAACATAGTTTGGCGCTAGCAATATTATTTGGCACAGTATAACTCTAGTATTTTTGATCACTACCTTAAATTTTCTAGATATAAAATGTATATTTTAGAATTTTTAATCAGTATGTTTTATTTTTATAATATATTAACTTTTTCTCTTTTAAAAATCATATTAAAATTAGATTGGGAAAAAAATGAAAATGTTACTTATTTTTAAGTGTAACTAGTCAATGGTTATTAAGTAACTACAAATTATTTGCCTTTTGTGTTTGTTCAATAAGCATGATAAAAAATTTTATTATATGTATTACTATTACATAGAGTATTTGACCTTGTAATGTCATAGTTGATTTGAAAAAGCTGTTGGCATTTTGAAATAATTTTTGGTTGAAAGGATAAGATTTAGTTTCATGTTCATTATGTTATTAATGAGTAAGCCTTCATAAATAACGGGTACCCGACCATCTGAAAAATATAAGTGATGACATCATTGATCTGGCTTAGGAGTAAGTAGATTCGGAAAGGAATAATGACTGGTTGCTATGACAATGTGGCTCTCACCAGCTGCTGATTTGTTGCTTGAACACAGGGTTTTACGTGCAAGATCCAGGCTGTGCGTGATAAGCTGTGGATCTTCCTGGTTCAGTCTTTTTATGCTGTTCGTCACACAGAAAGCTGGAAGCTCATGAGCACAGATGATCAACAGAAAATCCAAGCAGGTATGTTAGCCTTGAGATATATTTATTCTTATATTATGATCTTTGTGACAGGTATTTTGAGGGAATTCTAATAAGATTAACCTTTGTATGCTTCTGTTTAATAATAGGGTGTTAACTGAAACTAAAAACCGTATGTTTAGGCAGTTTTTATAAATCATGCTGTTCTAAGAAAATGAAACTCATTTCCTTTATATATCCATATATATCGATTTTTAGTCCTACTGTATATTAGCAGCAATATTCCAGCCAAATTTGCTTAAAAGCATTCTTACGAAAAGATTAAAGTGTAAGAAAATGTAATCCGCATAGAACAAAGTACCAAACATGGTTTCTTTTCCTTTTAAAAAATATTTTGCTAAAAAGCTTTTGTATCTTTTTTGTAAGGTTCCCTTTCCTGTGGTTTTCCCTGGAATAGATGGCTTTATTTCACAGTTGACTGGTTCAGTGATGTGCTGTGTGCTATTGCAGAGTGCCCCTCAGGGGCCACACAGTGGTCTCTGACATTTAATGGGTTTCATTTGAAACATTATCATTCAACAAAGGATGTATATTGCTTAGAGAGTGTGTTTGTTTTAAAAATACTGAAATAAAAATTTGACAGTGTGTAACTGAAAAATGGCTTCATGATAATTTTTTGGTTAAAGTAGGTGGCTTGGGTGGTTTGGTATACTTAGCAACTATACTTTCAGAAACATTTTAAGGTAAGAGACTATATTTTATGAAGCAAATATTTTCATGCTATGATGTTGAAACCATATGTGATAAAATGTATTCTTAACAAAGCATGAGTATGTTAAATTCTTTAATGGTTAGTCAGAATGTGATCTGCTCTGTCTGTCGTTATAAACATAACATGATAGTGTGGCTAGATGTGATCCGAGAGCACTTTTCAAAGAAATTCCATTTTTAACAAAAATCATGAGAAGTAGTTCTTTAGAAATTGGGAATTTTTTCCCTGTGACTGTTTTTCCCTGTGCTGATTTTCAGATGACAGTTTATCTTAACTAGAAAACCTATTACAATATGAAGACATAACACATGAGCAGCATTCCTTGAGTAGGTGTCCTTCAGCTCTCTTCTCGCTGGTAACAAACTTTGTTTTCCTCTATTTTGGAGGATGTGACAGTTAAGTTGAGCTTCCAGCAATGTTCTTTAGTTCTTCAAAGTGCTAATTAAAAAGATGTGATATATGTAGATATACATATACACATCTAAATAAAATGTTACTGGCAATCTAATCATCAAAAGAACTTTTCATTCTATTACATTGTATCAGTGTAATAATTTTTTTAAATCTTAAATTACTGAAATATGTAGTGAGTCCTGACTTATCTATAATTACTGAATTGGGAAACCCAGATAAAGGAACGGTTGTGGGTTATCTCTGTTAAAATATTTAGGTTTCAGTAGTTCCTACTAACCTTTGGAGAAATTGTGTATTTTAATTTCTTTCTGTATATTATTGTGCTAAGTCATGTGCTTACTGCAACTCAGTCCTTTTAATACCATTTCCAGGATCCTGCTTTGTCTTATAGCACATATCCTATAGAACAGAGGTCATGGAAGATATATAGTAGAGTTATAGGCAATTTATTTTTTTATTAATTGATTTCATAAAAATCAAATAATTTTTTGAAATTATATATGTTTTTTCCAAATATATTTCCTTCAAAAGAACCTTCAAAAGAAAGAAGATTAGCTTAGCTATATTTATAGCTGTCATACCATTATGCCTACCTATATATTTTCCTGAAGTTATTTAGATTCTTATTTGAAGAGAATAAATATGAGTTGTCCCAGTAATTCCCATATAACTCTATCTTATAAAATGAAATTTTATTTGTTTCTAAAAAAGTATGCTGTAGATTTGAGGATTGGTTCTTATTTTATTTTCAACAGAACCTTGTTTTTCCCTTTTCTCTTTCCTTCTTCCTCATAATGTATCTGCAAAACCAGAAAGTACTTTTAGTTAATTTCACAAGTATTTTTATCATTTTTAGGGTAAACATTTTTCAACATTTAACAGTTCAGTTTATAAAAATTACACTTGTCATAATCTGTAATGTTTTGAAATTTGAAAAACTAAAGGAACTAGTTATTTAAAATTTCACAGTTTGAGAACATTTTGGTTCTTAAAATACATGTATCTTCTTTATGAGATTGTATATTTCTTGTTTAATAATTTTAATAATCTGAAATCTTAGGAACCAGAGAATAAGATTGAAAATGAGCCTCTCAAAAAAAATCTAAAATATAATAGGGAATCGTTTTTGTATACTAGATTTGTTTCAATTTTTTTAGGTTATTTCCATAGAAATATCACCTTTTTCTGCTAGCATGCTATTTTCCCGTTATTTCTATGGTAATAAGAATGCTTCTTATAAAAATAAATTGCTATTCCTTCCTACAGCTGCATTTGACAAAGGTGATGACCGAAGACTTGGCAAAAAGCCTATATTCAGTAGCTCCCAGGTAAACTTTCTAAATCTTATAAGTCTAAATGAAAAAACATACCAAATTTTTAAATTTTATTATTTTATATTTCAAAGTACATTGTTTTCCTTTTTCAGCGTACATTGAATGATCACCAAATAAGTTTTAAAAATCTATTCATTTGTTAATTAAAGCTATTTCTTAATGAAAATAATTTTGTCTTTTTTAAAATCAAGTGAACATTTAACAATTATTTTAATGATGTAAATGTCTTGTATCCAGCTGGCCTGGGAAGTGTCTGCTATTTTCATTTCCTTGAAAACCTTTTTTGGCGTCTCGCATACTGGACTTATTTCAGTAGGTTAGAAATTGTAGACTTAATTCAATGTCTATTTTTCTAATTAACCTACTTCTTGCAAAAGAAGGTTGTAGTTCTAGTTTTTCCTACACCAAGATTTTAATTCATATAATATATCTTGGTGTTAAAAAACACAAGCTGTTAGTACTAAGAGTACAATTTTGCTTTGCTTGGTATACTTTTATGAGGTATCTAAAGTAGTCAAGAAGGTAGAATGACGGTTATCGGGACTAGAGGGAAGTATTAAAGGGGACTTTTTGTTCCATGAATATGGAGTTTCAGTTCTGCAAGATGAAAAAGTTAGAGTTGTTTTTAGTGCAACAGAGTGCATGTGGTTAATATTACTGTGCTGTATTTAAATATATTAAAGTATATTAAATGCATTAACTGGTTAAGATGGTAGATTTTGTGTTTCATGTGTTTTTACACACACACACCCACAGAACATTATTTGATAGATTTGTTATAATCTGAAATACATTTTTCCTCCTAAACTAACTTATAGATGTTCACTTAACTAATAATACATTTAAATACAAAATTATTCTAACCTCCTATGTGCATTACAATGATATTAAGAAGACATACATTGAGAATCCCAATTTGGAGTACAAAGTATATACTGCGTTTACAGAGCCCAATAGGGGAATCCTTTCTTTTTACTCATCCACCAGTAGGAAGGAACTAATCAGCTCCAAGATGCTAACCAAGAGCTCTCTGGCTTGAGGTTAAGCTCCAAATTTCTTGAGTGAGACACTGTGGAATACGGGAGCTGGATATACTTTAGAATTGTTTTTCAGAGTGTTTCACAATATACTAGCTTTATCATATATTCCACCTAAGAACATCTAGCATAAGTTTGAAAATTGTTACACACCATACCTCCTCTTAGAAACCAAAGATGCTTATTTCACCCTAAAATTGTTGAGAAACACTATAGGAAAGAACACCTTTGAATTTTGTTTCACCCCGAATTTCCCCCAATTTTATAACTATGGAAAACCACTAGGCTTTCTCTTTTAAGCATAATGTACAATTCCACAGAGTGTACACTAAGAAATGGTACCTTAGGACATTTTTTTTCTGTTTACTAGTTTCGTGTTATCCTACATTTTTTTCAAGGCTTCCAGGAATTAGCCTACTTGCCTTCTTTTCCCATTATCTACCAGGCTTTTCCTCCTTACTGCTTTACAACAAAGTAGAACAAAGTCTCATTGTTCGTCCTAATTTCTCTGGCTCTGAGGTGTCTGAGGGTTCTTTTCTGTTAACAATGTGAGGATCGCTGGAGCCTAGGAATTTGTGGTTGCTGTGAGCGATGATGCCAAAGCACTCTATCCCAAGCAGCAGAGTGATACTGTCCTAAAAAAAAAAAAAGGGGGGGGGGGAGTGGGGGGCAAGGAGAAGGAAAACGGTTAATAAGTTTCCATTGG